>JBAPGN010002885.1:0-12500 GCA_037355405.1 Vitis amurensis
CCTCATTGCACTTTTGGAGCACTTCCGAGTTCAATTGTCTCTCTTACATTCATATACCCATTATCACAAGCTCAGAGAAGTCAGAACTCCAATGGTTCAAACCATGTACGATTTGGAGCTGAAATGAGGAAGATATGGCCTTCGGAAGCCAACTGCATCAAGCTGAGGGATAATTTCGCACGATGGATTTCAAGGTGCGAATTCCTCAGTTCAACGTGCGAAAATTTTGCACACCTCAAACCAACGTGCGAAATTGGAACTTCAACGTGCGAAAATGGGATATTTTTGCCGACTCTTTTTCTTCTGATATTTTTGTGTCCAAATTTCCATTTTCTCCTTGTATGCAGCCACTCATGTAATTCCTTAGCTAGGAAGTATCCAAGGAAAGGTAAAATTACCTTCCTATATAAATTCTCTTGTAATCACTGAAAAGGATCTTTCGGGGAGCTTTCTCCAAGAGACCAACTGATGTAATTTTTGATTACTCAGGTGAAAATACAATAATCTCTTTGTTTCTTTTTCTCTTCTTCTATTTTTCTATTTTCTTGCAAAGCCAAACACCCTCTGAGGATGTTTTCCCAGAGGATGAGAGGCTAAACATTTAGTTTCTTGGAGTAAAGGAAGCTAGGTGAAAAGTCCAGATTAAAAGGTGGAAAGTTTCCGTGCATTAAATTCAGGTAGTTGAAGTCCATAAATGGCTTCTAAAGCCAAGGTTTTGCCTTAAATCCCTTAGGATCACTTTGACTGGCCAATACATGGTAAGCTTAAGGTCTCTGTGGATGCTTATTGCTAGATCCATATCAGTCCACTAGTTATCATTGACGAGCCATTGGAAAGTGATTCAGGTGATAGCCCATGTGTTCTTGAGCCATTAATGCGGACCTTGACTTACCATCTCTAGTGACTTCTTGATGGATTAAAACTTCATTGTCAAAACCGTATACCGGTTCGGGGAATAACTATAGGTTAATCCCCAAGCGAGGAGGAATATATATATTTTCCACTTTGTTCTAGAACTTGAACCTAGCAACCTTTAGCTCCGGGAGACTTTCTTTCTTCCAACTTTTACTAGTTCTATGTGCAGTTCAGTTTAAATCACCCACTTTCAAAACAATTTTATTTCTTTAAATTTCAAATTGTGCTAAAGAAACATCAGAATCAATTTTCTAATTTAGGTCTGTCACTGATAGAGTGAAAACCCATCCCTGAGTTCGACCCTAGAACTGCTATACTATAGTAGCCTTTTGCTACGCCAGTATAAGGTCATAGGTTTTATAAATGTTTTTTGATTAAAAGACCCTGCTTGGGTTTAGGCGAAATCAGGGGCCATAGCCTTGAAAATTTACTTATATTTGTAGGTTTTGAATAGGGACTATTTGTTCCATGCCAAGTCATGATAACATTTTCATGATTATGAATTCATTATGGTTTTGGGCTAATAATTCTTTTGGTTTTTGCTATTTCTTAAGTAGTATAAAGCTGGATGCACTAATGGAAACCACTTAAATTTGTAATAGTGCAAATCCCTTAATCTATTTTTTAATTAAACCAAATTTAAAAAAATATTTATGCTAATCTCATCATTAATAAAAATACTTAAGCTAAAATACTTTTATTTGTGATTACTGTGATTTTTAGCTAAAACATGTTTATAGCTAATTAAACTCAAGCTTTGTACACAAATTTTAACATTAATTTGTTTCAAACATACCATAGGGAACCAAAATAAATAAATTTACTAAATTAAACAACTTGCTTACTTCAAATCTACACATTCTCTCTCTAAATCGTCTCTCCATGTAGCTAGTAGGAGTGGCAGGCCACATGTTGCCACTAACTCTAACGCCTCAAATTTTGCACTTCAAGTTATCAAAAATTAAACCCATTAATCCTTTAGGTTTTCATAACTATAATCAGCCCCTAACAACCTAATAGGCATGGTTAAAGTCATTAACTATCTCACTTATCCTCAATCAAAGTTTTAATTCATAATTAAACAAGATTAACACTAAGCTAGTTTTAACATCTAATTTAAAGCACGTTTAAAGTTTAGTTCTAATATAATCATTATCGCCCATTTAATTCATTGGTGCTAGGTATCACAATCCATCTTCATGGAGATTTTTAATTCATTCCTTTCCTAGAGTCTGTTTAGACCAACAACCTTCCTTCAATTCTTTTAGCGGCATACCCTTTCTAGGGATTACTTAGGCAGACTCCCCACTTTCTTTAGTGTACAAGGCATCCCATCCAGTAGTTTTGTTTAGTGCAACTCCATTTCTTGAGGTTTTCTAGCACAACCGCTTTTGTTGGGATTGGGCATCCCCCCTTGGTAGAGTTTTGTTTGTGGCATGCCCGCTTCCAGTTCCTATTAGTGAATCCCCTTTCTTAATGTTCATTTACGACGTTCTTCTTCCATAGGCTTTTTAAGGGCATCTTGCTTACTCATTTTCTTAAGAGCATCCCCCTTCCTTGAATTTGTTTAGAGATTTTTTCACACCACAGTTTTTTTTGTTATTCTTCAAACTAAATAATTGAATACTCAAATATAGTATAAGTGCTCTAAAAACAAAATTAAATATTGAGTTCTTGCTTGATTTTGGGGCAAAAAGAGGATATGCAAAACCTATTATAAAGGAGTACAACCTGTATTAAACTTTGTAACTCTTAGTTAATAAAATATGGTTCGTTTCTTAAAAGAAAACTTATACTACGCAATACATATATCAAAACCCCCTTGTTCACTACGGGTAGCCCTTACTACAAGTGTAACCCGATAATTATATATATTCACATCATTCCTACAAAAAAGATTCAGTCTTTCAATACAAAGACAAAGCCTCAAAGACTTTCAATGGAGCAAACAACATACCAATCATCAATAAACAAAGCATTGCTCAAGCATGTATTTCCTGCATTAGGTTCCTTAACCTGCATTCCTAAATGTGGAAGCGGATAGGGTGAGTTCACAACTCACAATAGGAAACTTTATAACAATCTAAAGCTATACCCTTTAAAAAAACCTGAATTAAACGTTTAAAAGCCATGGTGTAAATATTATAACCATAACAAGTGTAATCACGTTCAAAACATGTATGCATGTGTTCGCTGGTTCATCCTGCTTTCCCCATCTGCATCCTTACACAATTGATTAAAATTGCTGAACCTTAACAATCTACACATCAGATATCAATGCTCCACAAGATACTCGATCATATAATAATACTATTCTGGACATCAACCCAAGGAGGTAGACCAACCCCGTTATGTCTTTAGGGACAAAACCCAAGGCAGGACCAACCTCATACACCCACATCGAAGTGTCAATTCCTCAAGGGGCTTTAGGACTTTCACCTAGGACCCACGGTCCCAACATAAACAATATATCATCCATGATAATGCCTGTAGCATCACATAAAACAGTTTCCACCAATCAATTCTCTGAATAATCATCTGTCGATAATTCCATATCCTTCTTGCAATGCAACCACACCATAACCATTTCCGACACAATAGAAACCTGAATCTTTCATCCAATATATGTCCAATATCATGGTAACTTTTAATTGCCAATAAACCGAGATGCAATGACACATTAAAACATTTTATGAAATCAAGGAAAGAAATCAGATACACCATAGAATAGCATAAAATTCCCAGCCTTACACTGACTTCCTTTTGTGTTTTCTTTCTAACGTAGGCGATACTTGCCTATTATGAGGAAACTGAAATAAACAACATAATTTAGGTTTCCTAACCATTAAATTTATACGTTTTACGTTTGCTAATTTTTAATTTCTCATCTTCTCTAATATATATACCTACAGGTTTTCAAATCAAATTTGAATTGAATTAAAACAATAATTTTACATGCATATTAATCTTTCCCAATTAATTACCAAACACTAATTGTTTTTGATTTTTCTTAAAAGCATAACATGTAACACCTAGTACTAATGAATTAATAGGGCAATAATGTTATCTTTGTACTTAAATTTAGCATGCTTAATTAGATGTTAAAACTAGTTTAATGCTAATACTGTTTAATTATGAATTAAACTTTGATTAAGGTTAAGTGGGAGTAGTTAATGACTTAAGCATGCTTATTAGGTTCTTAGGGGTAGATTAAGGTTATGAAAACCTAAAGGACTAAAGGGTAATTATGGGTTTTATTTTAGATAACTTGAAGGACTAAAGTGCAAAATTGGGAAATTGGAGTTAGTGGAATGCCACCTCCTACTTGGCTGGATTGGTGGCAACCATGTGGGCTGCCATCTCGTGCTTGGTTGCATGGAGACCCATTTATAAGGGGTTGCAGCTCGTTTTCCACCATTTCACCTACAGCAACTTGGGTTAGAGAGAAAGTGTAGATTTGAGGTAAGCAAGTTGTTTAATTTTGTAATTTTCGTTTATTTTGGTTCCTAATGGTATGTTTAAACAAATTAACAATAAAATTTGTGCAAAAGTATAGTTTAATTAGCTATAAACATGTTTTGATTAAAAATAACAATTAATTAAGGATTAAAGTATTTTAACTTAATTAGCTATAAACATGTTTATTTTAACGAACCATATTTCGTTAACTACAAGTTACAAAGTTTAATACAGAATGTACTCTTTATAACAGGTTTTGTATGTCCATTCTTTTTGCACAAAATCAAGTAGGAACTCAACATTTAACTTTTTGAGAGCACTTATATTGTATTTGAGTATCAATTGTTTAGTTTGAAGAATAACAAAAAAATTTGGGGTGTGACAGGCTTGGTATCAGAGCATAAGGGATTAGATCCCTATTGTGGACAATAGGTGGGGAGCCTAATAGGTGCACTGGAGACATTATTATTGTGACATTGTTTTATTGTGTATGATATATTGATATTAAGTGAAAGAATAAATGATGAATATTAGGTTTGTGTTTTTGTTGTGTTGATGACATTCATTGTTGTATTGGTGTGAATATGCCTAGCTATGATAATTGTGATCATGTTGCCTGTTTGAAATTCTTGATCATTGAGAATCCATTACTACGCTTGTTAGTGGTTTGATTGTATTGTTTAAGGATGCTTGATTTAATGAATAACTCTTATAAGGTGAATGTATTGATAATCTAATCCTTGTATACCTCTCTAGACAAAATGCCTAGATCAAGGAACAAACTAACACAAGGCCCAGACGAACAACTAGATCATCTCCAATATCTCATGTTAATGTAATTGAGGGAAGACCTGCAATATATCCAGCATGCTGGTTCTGAATGCCAGAATGTGAGCTTAATTCGGGAATTTAAAGTACTAACTCCTCCAATCTTTCGGGGTGGCCCTAATTTTCTTGAAGCTGAGAATTGGATGAAAGAAATAAGAAAATACTGGATGTAATGATTGTGCCTCACGAAAGGAGAGTTTCCTTTAGCCTTCATGTTGAGGGATGAAGCATACAATTGGTGGATATGATCAAGACTACCTCAGGATGTAATCAGATGGTTTGGATGCAATTTGAGGAGCTGCTTTGGTCTAATTACTTTCCAGAGGCCATTAGAAGACAAAAAAATGTTGAATTTATACACTTAGTTCAAAGGAACATGACAGTGACTGAATATGCTGTAAAGTTTACACAACTATCTAGATATGCTCTGATTGCGGTGGCAAATGAACATATGAGAGATGAACAATTCCAAGAAGGGTTGAGATTGAAAATTAGAGCACGGGTCGCTCCCTTCATGCTCCATACTTACAATGAGGTTGTGGCAAGGGCTCTTGTTTATAGAAAGGGAAATGGAGGAAGCTCAAAGGTTGAGAAGCAGAATTCTAGGTTTGGTCGTTCAGAAAAAATGGGAACTAGATTTCAGGGGTTAGAAAGTGACTCATCCCCAACAACAACCCAGAAAACAAGAGCGGTATAATGGGACTACAGATTAGGCCAAGGGACCAAGGAGATGTTATGAATGTGGTGATGGGGGACATCTTAGAAGGAGTGCCCAAAATTTCAACGACTTGCATACCAACCATCTCAACGGCAGTTTCAATAGATGAACCCACAAATCCAAGGAAGGCAACCTCAAGGAGAAGGAACTTTAAACAAGGGAAGCTAGAGCAAGGACAACAAGGGAGATTTTATGCAATGGGGTCACAAAATGCAGAGTCAAATGCCTTGGTGGAAGGTATGATCTTATGTTTTAGCACTTGGGCACATGTTTTATTTGATCTAGGATACCCACTCTTTTATTTCTACATCATTTGCCTCCATGCTAGACATAGAATTTGTTCCCCTTCATTGTTCATTATGTGTTGAGACTCCTATGGGTGTAAGGTGGAAACCAAGTGAGTGTGTCATGCTTGTGTGCTTTATATTGGGGGTCTTGAAGTTACAATAGATCTGGTTCTTCTTGATCCCTTTGATGTAATTGTGGGGATGGATTGGCTTGCCTGGCATCATGCTGTGTTAGATTGTTATTTAAGAAAGTAACTTTCCAAACCTCTTCTGGTTCATATTTTAGTTTCTATGGTGGATAGAAGGCTTACATTTATTCCACTAATATCGAAACCTGGATGACAAGTGGTCAAGAAAAGATGGCGGATGATATTTTCTTTTTAATATGAAAGGAGAAGGCAAAAAGATGACAACTATAGATTGTATTCCAATGGTTTGTGAATTTGTTGATGTTTTTCCTAAAGAATTACATGTTTACCTCACACAGAAATATGGCTTTTTCGATTGAATTGTATCTAGGTAAAAATCCAATATCAATAGCTCATATAGGATGGCTCCATTAGAACTTAAGGAATTGAACATTCAGTTGCAGGGGTTGCAAACTAAAGGGTTTATTCAGCCTAGTACCTCACCTTGGGGTGCTCTAGTATTGTTTGTGAAGAAGAAGGATGGATCCTTGCGGTTATGTGTGGATTACAGAAAATTGAACAGAGTAACAATGAAAAAAGATATCCGCTACCTCAAAGGTCGACCAAATGTTTGGGCATACAACAGGTACGTGACCAATACCCCTTAATACCACATCTATAACAATTATTCTCATGATTCTTAGGAGGTTTATCTTGTAAACGCTTCCCATTTTCTTGTTTTGCCTCATATTGTTCCATTTCGTATTGTTCCACTTCTGGTGGTGCAATGAGGCTTTCATTTTCTGAGAATTATTACTATAAGAACCATGGTATCGGGGATTTCTTTCACGACCACAATCACGTTCTCATCCACGTCCACGAGTTTGGGACGATATTGCATTCACTTCAGGGAATGATTCAAATCTAGTTGGATGAGACTGGTGATTTTTCATCAAAAGCTATTTTTTTTATAAAAAAAACCTTCATGGAGATGATGACGAAGGAAAATCAATGCTTTTGCGCGATCCTGCAGGGATGCTTGATTTCCTTGTTTGATCATAGCTCCAAGGTCCATTGCATCAAGATGTAATTCAGTATCAAGGATCCAAGATAGATAGTTCTTTCCCGAAATGTCAAGTGCCACAAATTCGAGTTTTGTGATATTCGACATTGTAAAATAATTTCATATATATGACAAAACAATATTATTAGAATCAGTTATAATAACTTGATAGCATTGGTATAACTTTGATTATAAACAAAATCAAATAATTTGTTTATAACTTTTAACAATATGTAACAAAACAAATCAACAATAATATAAATATGCAAAATTTTATTCTATATAAATAACTTCAAGTTTAAGATACGAGAATTACCTTAAGAGCAATTCGTGCTGATAACGTGTTCTAAAACAAGGACAAATACAATGCAAATCAAAGTAGTAGAGATGAAATATATCTTACTTTGATATATAATAAGGAAGAAGAAATCAGAGAAGAGAGTTGAGAGAATGAAAAGAGAGAGAGAGAATGAGAGGAAGAATTTTTCTTTCTTTTTCTCGGGATGTGTATTACAGGAGACGGGAAGCCCTTTTATAGGCTTTTCAAATGGCTTCCATTAATATCCCCATTAATGAATATTAATGAAACTCATAAATAACATTAATGGCTTCCATTAATGAGTATTAATGGAAGTCATAAATAATACTTAATTAACATTAATGTGGTGACATTCATTACTACAATTATAACATTTTAAAAATAAATTATTATTTTTAGAACAAATCTTAGGTGTTTTTAATTATTTTTTATATTAAATAATAATTTAAAATATAAATAATTTTTTGAAAACTTTAATATGGGACACAAATTGGTTTTCCTTTTTTTCTTTTTTTCCTTCAATTTGTTTAAGTTAAAGTATTGTAATTGATATTTAAGTTAAAAATTTAATCACCATGTACCCAAAGATTGGGTTGTGCCAAATTTATTTTTGACCTGAATTCGGCCCATTGGCTTGCCCAACTTGAATTTTGGGCCTCACCTCAAATAAAAACGGAGCTCGAACCTGAACCCCTTAAAAATATATGGGCCAGGTTGGGCTAAGAATTAAATTCCTCAGAATAGGCATCCAACCAAGGGAATGAAAGTACCGAGGGGGCTTGCATTTTAGTTGGGCCTTTTCAATCTTTTGTTTGTTGGAATGAAAGGACCCAATGGGCTTGTATTTTTAGTTGGGCCTCCAATTATTTTTTAACCTCATCTTAAATAGGCCCAAGGACCCAAAAGAAAAAAAAAATTGTTTTCCTTGAGAAGTATATCCCAACGCCTCCTAAATAAATTGTTTATATTTACTATAACTTTATAAATAGAATTTCAATATTATAATAATAAATATTACTGCCTTTTTTTTGTTGAGAAAATCGCTTTTAATTAGTTAAAGGGAAATTTAACTAGGTTGTACCTAAGGTGCACTAAGGTTGTACCTAAGGTACATTAAGGAAGTACCTTTACACTATTAAGGTAGTATCTAAGGTTCCAATTGACTAACCAATCACAACATAATAATGGCATGCTTGTATCTGGAATGCAATTAAAGAAATTGTGTCTTGAGTAGAAAAGTTCTAACAACGTTCATCTTCAAATGATGTTCTCCATCTTTAATGAATGCCAAAGCTAGGTCATATTAACATAACTCTTCGGGACATGGGCTTAAATAGAAGGAAGGGTTTTGCTCACGGTTTGTCCTCTCCGCACTTTTCACTAAGAGTTGTGATGGAAGGGAAATGGAGATCCAATATAATTAACATGAATCATAAAAACTTGCGTTCTTTACCATGTATGTATGTCCTCACCACTTCCAATTAGCTAATTATAGGGCAAGGGAACAATCACCAATATTCTGCATCCATTTATAGTGACATGTAGAAGAAACATATGCTACATATAAAGAACACACTGTCTATAACTGAATAAATTCTTCCTTAACAAGTTATATACTTTTTGCTAAAATAGCATGTTGATGCATTACCAGCATCACCATCATACAACAATCTTACATAACAACCCATCCATGTTAGCAAATAAATGCAAAATAGATTTATATCTTCCCTTCAATCAAATGATTCCAACTACCATGCAAGTGGTAAATCACTTCCAAGCATTAATCATGGTCCCATATCTAATGCTGCAAAAGAAGAGGTCTAATATATTGATACAAACATATTGGCAAATTATCATAACAAAACTAAACTAGGGTTACAATGAGATTTTTATAAGTAAAACAAGTCCAGTATAGGATGCCTAAAACAAGGGTGCTAACCAAGTACTCACAAGTCACAAAGTTCACGTTTTAGGGGGTAGGGTGGGGTTTGGAACAGGGGGTTGCTCACCATGGCTCAACATCTACAAAAGAAGTTCATTCTCCTAGAAAGTTTTATTTCACTCTCACCTCACATCATAGGACAAGAGAGTCACTCTCTATGTAATACCTAGTACTAATGAATTAAATAGGCAATAAGGATTATTTTAGTACTTAACTTTAAGCATGCTTAATTAGATGTTAAAACTAGTTTAGTGCTAATCATGTTTAATTATGATATAAATTTTGATTAAGGTTAAGTGGGATTAGTTAATGACCTAAGCATGCTTAGTAGGTTCTTAGGGACTGATTAGGGTTATGAAAACCTAAAGGACTAATGGGCAATTATGGGTTTTATTTTTGATAACTTGAAGGACTAAAGTGCAAAATTGGGAAATTGAAGTTAGTGGAATGCCACCTCCTACTCGGGTGGATTGGTGGCAGCCATGTGGCCTACCACCTCGTGCTTGGCTACATGGAGACCCCTTTAAAAGGGGCTGCAGCTCGTTTTGCACTAGTTCACCTGCAGCAACTTGGCTTAGAGAGAGAGTGTGTAGATTTGAGGTAAGCAAGTTGTTTAATTTTGTAATTTTCGTTTATTTTGTAATTAGCTATAAACCTGTTTTAGTTAAAAATCACAATTAATTAAGGATTAAAGTATTTTCGCTTAAGTATTTTATTAATGATAAGATCAACATGAATCTTTGTTTAATTTGGTTTGATTGAAAAATAGATTAGTAAACATGTGATTAATTAGGTTATTTGGACACTTAGGATTTGTTAATAGGTTAGGCTTTAAGAAAATTAAAAGAATTAGTGTTTGGTAATTAATTGGGGAATATGAGAATTAAAAAAATTAATAACAGAAAGTTGTTAAAAATTAGTAAGAAAGAAAATTTTCATAACTTTTAATTGTGTAAATTTTAATGGTTAGGAAATCTAAATTATGTTGTTTATTTCAGTTCCTCGTAATATGCAAAGATCGCCTACATAGAAGAAACACAAAAAGGAAATTGGTGTAAGGTAGGGAATTTTATGCTATTCTATGGTGTATCTAATATCTTTCCTTGAATCATTTGTTGGCTGAAGGGAGTTCATTTTTTATTTTTTATTTTCAAGAAACTGAATCAAATAAGCATAAGAATCAATTCTTTTCTTTTCCATGATTTTCTCCGCAACCAAACACACAATTATCTTAACAAAAGCATTAAAATAACACCAAACCTGAAAATTCTTGCCATGCAAAGCAAAATCCGGATGCAAATATTAGTCAAAACAAAAAAAAAAATTCAAAATTATTAAACCCTTGTTTGGCTGAAAACATAGAGGAATGCATTATTTATTTTTTATTTTAAAAAAAACTAGACTTTGAACCAAAAACTTCCATTTCTTATATATTCCCCAGCTTTTCTCTGGAACCAAACCAGAAACCCAAAAAAATTCCCATTCTCACCAAACAATACTGATGGTTCCAAATCCGAGTATTCAAAAACAAAAAAACGAGATCCACCCAACAAAAAACCAGAAAAAAGTAACGATAATTACGAAGAAGGAGAGTAGGAGAGAGCCAGAGGATATTACAGATTAGGGATCAGGATCTCAGCTGACAATGACGAGGAGTTGACATGACTCCATATACATCAATTTGTTGAAGGTCACTTAACTTCTTCTACTACTCTAAGGCTACTTGAAAAAAAGCTATATGAAGTTGTGGCCTAAAAGAGTTACGCTGGCAACATCATGAAAAATAAATTCAATGCAGATTTTCTTACCATTGCATTCTTATCCTCCAACCTCCCTGCTGCAACTACAACAACCTCATTTTGCATGCAAATTAAAATAGAATGTTGTCAAAATAGTTCCTCAAAACTTGAAGAACCTTACTTTTAGTATAATAAGCTTAAACATCTCGACATCGCTCTAGCAATATTTCCAAAATGGCTTGCTTGGTTTGAAGCCGAATAGATTTGAACTGACTTTACCCTCAATGATGAGAAACAAAAACAACAAAGAAATAAGCTTAAATGGAAATTAGGATGGCATCCCATTGATGGAAAACCTTAGGAAGTTAGAATGACCAATGATAGAACCTAGGATGGCGTCCTAATTATGAGAAACCAAAGGAACGAACAATGAACATAGGTCAAACCTAGGATTGCATCCAAATGTTTGGAACCCAAAGGGACTAAGAACAAACCTAGATTGTCACACCCCGATTTTTATTTTTTTAAAAAACTGAACAATTGATACTCAAATATGGTATATGTAATACCTAGCACCAATGAATTAAATAGGCAATAATGATTATATTAGTACTTAACTTTAAACGTGTTTAGTTAGATGTTAAAACTAGTTTAGTGTCAATCCTTTTTAATTGTGAATTAAACTTTGATTAAGGTTAAGTGAGATTAGTTAATGACTTAACCATGCTTATTAAGTTCTTAGGGGCTGATTATAGTTATGAAAAACTAAAGGACTAATGGGCAATTATGGGTTTTATTTTTGATAACTTGAAGGACTAAAGTGCAAAATTGGGAAGTTGGAGTTAGTGGCAGCCAAGTGGCATGCCACCTCTTACTTGGGTGGATTGGTGGCAGCCATGTGGCCTACCATCCTACATGGCTGCATGGAGGAGGCCTATAGTAAGGGCTTTGCAACTCGTTTCACCATTTTAGACAGCAACAACTTTGGGTTACGAGAGTAGGATCTTGAGAGAGAAAGTGAAGATTTAAGCTAAGCAAGTTGTTAATTAGTAATTTTGTTTATTTTATTCCTAATAGTATGCCTGAAACAAATAACGGTAAT
>JBAPGN010002885.1:20000-43843 GCA_037355405.1 Vitis amurensis
ACATTTTAGTTTCTCCAGGGTGTATTGTGAACCGAGATTGATGAGCTTCCTTCATTACCTCCTCCTTCTCCTGAGCTTCCTTAGGAAGACAAAGTTTATTGAAGAAATAAATCCCACCATTAGAATGTATGCTCCAACCTTCCACTGCGTCACCTACCATAATTCGAGTACATGCCCTCTAACTCTGTACCTTTCCTTTGAGCTTGAATAACCTTATGCAATATTGTTGGCTGAGCCACCAAGTACAAAAACATGCACCAGAATCACATACATTAAAACAAGGATTGAACTCACTGATGCAATCCTACATTTTCCACCCAAAAACTACCAATCCAGATAACACAAATTGAGCTTTTCTACTTAAGGCATCAGCAATCACATTGGCTTTTCGTGGATGATATTGCAAGGTAAAGTTAAAATCTTCAAGGGTTTCCATCCATCTCCTTTGCCTTGCACTCAGATCTTTTTGAGAGAAAATGTACTTCAAACTTTTGTGATCAAAAAACCCCGTCAAAATTTTCACCATATATAAGTAATGTCTCCATAACTTTAAAGCAAAGACTATGGCTTCGAGTTCAAGATTATGTGTGAGATAGTTTTTGTCACACCCCAATTTTTTTTATTTATTATTATTATTATTTATTCAACTAAACAATTGATACTCAAATATAGTACAAGTGCTCTCAAAAATTTAAATGTTGAGTTCCTACTTGAATTTGTTCAAAAAGAGGATATGGAAAACCTGTTATGAAGAGTACATCCTGTATTAAACATTGTGACTATTAAGTTAACAAAATATGTTTTGTTTCACAAAAGAAACTAGTACAACATTAATTTACATATACCAAACCCCATTGTTTACTACGGGTAGCCCATACTACAAGTGTATCTGGCAAATATATACATTACATCATTCCAACAAAAGGTTTAGTCTTGATACAAAAGGCATGGCCTCAAAAGACTTTCAATATGAGCAAACAGCATCCAATCACAGTAAAGCATTGCTCAAGTATTCTTTCCTGCATAGGTCTTCTGACTTGCATTTAGAGGTGGAAGGGATAGGGTGAGTTCACAACTCAGTAGGAAAGTTTATACCCATTCTAAGTATACCCTTAAAAACCTTGAATCAAACGTTTAATAACATGCATGATAAACATTTCATAATCATTAACAAATGTGTAATCATGTCAAACATGTATGCATGTGTTTGTTGGTTTCATCATTGCTTTTCCCCATCCATCCTTTCACAACTGATAAATTGCTGACTCCCAACAATGTACACAACAGATATCAATGCTCCACAAGATACTTGATCAATATAATAATGACTATTCTGGGACATCACCCAAGGGCAAGTCATACCCCGTGTCTTTTGGGACTCATACCCAAGGGCAGGACCAACCCCGTGTCTTTTGGGACTCATACCCAAGGGCAGGACCAACCCCGTGTCTTTAGGGACTAAAACCCAGGGGCAGGACCAACCCCATACACCCACATCGGAGTGTCTTCCTCGAGGGCTTTAGGGACTTTCACCCAAGGACCCACGGTCCCACATAAACAATATAACAGATGATAAGGCCTGTAGCATCACATAAGCACTTCGCCACCAATAAATTCTCTGAATATGATCTGTGATAATTCCATATCCTTCTTGCAATGCAATCACACCATAAACCATTTCGACAACACAAAACCACGAATCTTCATACCAATATACGTTCCAACATCTTGGTAACATTTCAATGCAATAAACCGAGATGCAATGACACTTTAAAAGATTTTATGAAATCGTAGAAACAACATAAAATTCCAACAAATAATTCAAGGAAAGAAATCAGATACGCCATAGAATAGCATAAAATTCCCTACCTTACACCGACTTCCTTTTTTGTGTTTCTTCTAAGTAGGCGATCTTTGCCTATTACGAGGAACTGAAATAAAACAACATAATTTAGGTTTTAGTTTATTGTTGCAAATTTTTAATTCTCACATTCTCTAATCTATATCCTACATGTTTTCAAATCAAATATGAATTGAATTAAACAATATTTACAAGGCATATTAATTTCCCTAATTAATTACCAAACACTAATTTTTTTATTTTCTTAAAGCCTAACCTATTAACAAATCCCAAGTGTCCAAATAACCCAATTCATCACATGTTTACTAATCTATTTTTCAACCAAACCAAATTAAACAAAGATTTATGCTGATCTTACCCTTAATAAAATACTTAACTTAAAATACTTTAATCTTTAATAAATTGTGATTTTTAACTAAAACAGATTTATAGCTAATTATACTCAACTTTTACACAATTTTCACCATTAATTCTTCTCAACATACCACTAGGAACCAAAATAAACGAAAATCACAAAATTAAACAACTTGCTTACCTCAAATCTACACTTTCTCTCTCTAGATTCTCTCTCTAACCCAAGTTGCTGCAGGTGAAATGGTGCAAAACGAGCTGCAGCCCCCCTTATAAAGGGGTCTCCAAGCACCCAAGCATGAGGTGGCAGCCCACATGGCTGCCACCAATCCACCAAGTAGGAGGTGGCATTCCACTAACTCAAATTTCCAAATTTGCACTTTAGTCCTTCAAGTTATCAAAAATAAAACCCATAATTGCCCATTAGTCCTTTAGGCTTTCATAACCCTAATTAGTCCCTAAGAACCTAATAAGCATGCTTAGATCATTAACTAATCCCACTTAACCTTAATCAAAGTTTAATTCATAATTAAACATGATTAGCACTAAACTAGTTTTAACATCTAATTAAGCAAGCTTAAGTTAAGTACTAAAATAATCATTATTGCCTATTTAATTCATTAGTACCAGGTGTTACATCCTCTCCCCCTAACAAAAATTTCGTCCTCGAAATTTACAAAAGCGAACCTGTAAAGAGTTCTGGGTACTTGTTTCTCATATCTGATTCCAACTCCCATGTAGCTCCTTCCACTCCATGATGATCCCATAACACTTTCACTAGAGGTATGGTTTTGGTTCGGAGTACCTTCTCTTTTTTATCTAAAATCTGTCTCGGCCCTTCCTCATACGTTACATCTTCTTGCAAATTCAAATCTTGCCAATCTAGTACATGTGTGGTATCAGGCTCATACTTCCGCAACATGGAAACATGAAACACATCATGTATACCTGATAGTTGTGGCGGTAAGGCTAATTTGTATGCTACCTCTCCAATCTTTTCAAGGATTTCAAAGGGCCCAACATATCTTGGAGCAAGCTTTCCCCTTTTACCAAATCGAAATACGCCTTTCCTTGGTGTTACACGTAAAAACACGTGATCTCCTATCCGAAATTCTAGGGGTCTCCTTCTGTGATCAGCATAACTTTTCTGTCTACTTTGTGTTGCCAATAACCTGTCACGTATTACTCGAATCTTGTCAGTAGTCTCTTGCACCAATTCTGGCCCAATCAGACTAGCTTCCCCAGATTCCATCCAACACATAGGAGATCTACAAGGCCTCCCATACAGTGCTTCATACGGTGCCATTCCAATACTGCTTTGGAAGCTGTTATTGTACGCAAACTCAATCAAAGGTAAATGTTCCACCCAATTTCCTTTAAAATCCATCACACATGCTCGTAACATATCTTCTAAAATCTGAATAACTCTCTCTGATTGCCCATCAGTTTGAGGATGAAATGCCGAACTCAATCTGATTTCAGTTCCCAAGGCTTTTTGTAAGGACTGCCAAAACTGTGATGTAAATCTAGGATCCCTATCTGAAACAATAGAGAGTGGTACCCCGTGTAACCTCACAATTTCTTTCACATACAATTTACTCAACACAATAACTGAATCAGTGATCCTCATTGGTAAGAAATGTGCTGATTTCGTTAATCTATCAACTATCACCCATACACTATCCTTACTTTGGGGAGTTCTTGGCAACCCCGTCACAAAGTCCATTGTCACATGATCCCACTTCCATTCTGCTATAGGTAGTGGTTGTAACAACCCTGCTGGTTTCTGATGTTCAACTTTCACTTGTTGACATGTTAAACACTTGGAAACGAATTGAGATATATCTCGCTTCATACCCTGCCACCAATATTGACGCCTCAAATCATGGTACATTTTAGTTTCTCCAGGGTGTACTGTGAATCGAGAATGATGAGCTTCCTTCATTACCTCCTCCTTCACCTGAGCATCGTTAGGAACACAAAGTTTATTCGAGAAATGAATCCCACCGTTAGAATGTATGTTCCAACCTTCTACTGCGTCACCTGCCATGATTCGAGAGCGTATGCCCTCTAACTTTGTATCTTTCCTTTGAGCTTCAATAACCTTCTGCAATATTGTTGGCTGAGCTACCAAAGTACAAAAACATGCACCAGAATCATGTACATCAAAGCAAGGATTGAATTCAACTGATGTAATCATACATTTTCCACTCATAAACCACCAACCCCGATAACACACATTGAGCCTTTCTACTTAGGGCATCAGCAACCACATTAGCTTTTCCTGGATGATACTGCAAAGTAAAGTTAAAATCTTCAAGGGTTTCCATCCATCTCCTTTGCCTTGCATTCAGATCTTTTTGAGAGAAAATATACTTCAAACTTTTGTGATCTGAAAACACTTCAAAGTTTTCACCATATAAGTAATGTCTCCATAACTTTAAAGCAAAGACTATTGCTGCGAGTTCAAGATCATGTGTAGGATAGTTCTGTCATGGTTCTTCAATTGCCTAGAAGCATAAGCAACCACTCTTCCTCTTTGCATCAAAACACATCCCAAGCCATTTCTTGAAGCATCACAATAAACTGTATATCTTTCGCCACTAATAGGAGTAATTAGCACCGGCGCTGTTGTTAGTCTCCTTTTTAGCTCTTGAAAGGATTCTTCACACCTATTATTCCAATCAAAGTTCACTCCCTTGCGTGTCAATCTAGTCATTGGGCAAGCAATTTGAGAAAAGTTTTCAACAAACCTTCTATAGTACCCAGCTAGCCCAAGAAAACTACGTACTTCAAAAACATTCTTGGGTCTTTCCCACTTTGTCACAGCTTCCACTTTTGTTGGATCCACTGAGATACCCTCTTGAGAAACCATGTGCCCCAAAAATTGAATTTCTTGCAACCAAAAGTCACATTTCTCCAATTTGGCATATAACTGGTTTTCTCTAAGTGTTTGAAGTGCCATATGCAAATGGTGACCGTGCTCTTCTCTACTCTTAGAATATATCAAAATGTCATCCACAAATACCACCACAAAATGGTCCAAATAAGGCCGATAGATACGATTCATCATGTCCATGAATGCAGCTGGAGCATTGGTTAACCCAAACGGCATGACCACAAATTCATAATGCCCATACCTTGTACGAAATGTAGTCTTTGGAATATCTGTTTCTCGTATCCTCAACTGATGATAACCAGATCTTAAATCAATCTTTGAAAATAGCAAGCCCCACATAACTGGTCAAATAAGTCATCAATCCGAGGTAGTGGATATTTGTTTTTCACTGTAACTCTGTTCAATTTTCTGTAATCCACACATAACCGCAAGGATCCATCCTTCTTCTTTACAAACAATACTGGAGCACCCCAAGGTGAGGTACTAGGCCGAATAAACCCTTTAGTTTGCAACTCCTGCAACTGAATGTTCAATTCCTTAAGTTCAACTGGAGCCATCCTATATGGAGCTATTGATATTGGATATGTACCTGGATACAATTCAATAGAAAAATCCATCTCTCAATGAGGAGGTAAACATGGCAATTCTTTAGGAAAAACATCAGCAAATTCATAAACCACTGGAATACAATCTATAGTTGTCATCTTTTTGCCTTCTCCCTTCATATTAAAAAGAGAATAGTGTCTGCCATCCTTTCTTGACCACTTGTCATCCAGGTTTCGAATTAGTGGAATAAATGTAAGCCTTCTATCACCATAGAAACTCATATATGAACCAGAAGAGGTTTGGAATGTTACTTTCTTCAAATAACAATCTAACACAGCATGATGTCGGGCAAGCCAATCCATCCCCACAATTACATCAAATGATGAAATATCAAGAAGAACCAGATCCATTGTAACTTCTAGACCCCCAATATAAAGTACACAAGCATGACATACCCACTTGGTTTCCACCTTACCACCCATAGGAGTCTCAACACGTAATGAACAATGAAGGGGAACGAATTCTATGTCTAGCATGGAGGCAAATGATGCAGAAATAAAAGAGTGGGTAGCTCCTGGATCAAATAAAACATGTGCCCAAGTGCTAAAACATAAGATCATACCTTCCACCAAGGCATTTGACTCTTCATTTTGTGATCCTATTGCATAAAATCTCCCTTGTTGTGCTTGCTCTGGCCTCCCTCCAGGCTTCCCTTGTCTAAAGTTTCCTTCCCCTTGAGGTTGCCTTCCTTGGATTCGTGGGTTCATCTGCTGAAACTGTCGTTGAGATGGCTGGAATGCAAGTCATTGAAATTTTGGGCACTCTCTCCTCAGATGTCCCACCTCACCACATTCATAACATCTCCTTGGTCCCCTAGCTGAATCTGTAGCCCCACTATACTGCTCTTGTTTTCTGGGTTGTTGTTGGGGATGAGTCACTTTCAGGCGCTTGAAATCCTGTTCTCGTTTTTCTGAACCACCAAACCTAGAATTTTTGCTTCTCAACCTTTGAGCTTCCTCCATTTCCCTTTCTATAACAAGAGCCCTTGCCACAACCTCACTGTAAGTACGAAGCATGAAAGGAGCGACCTGTGCTCTAATGTTCAATCTCAACCCCTCTTGGAATTGTTCAGCTCGCATTTGTTCATCTGCAACCACATTCGGAGCATATCTAGATAGTTGTGTAAACTTGCTGCATATTCAGTCACTGTCATGTTCCTTTGAACCAAGTGTATAAATTCAGCTCTCTTCTGTCTTCTAACGGCCTCTGGAAAGTAATTAGATAAGAGCAGCTCCTCAAATTGCATCCAAACCATCTTAGTTACATCCTGAGTAGTCTTGATCATATCCCACCAGTTGTCTGCTTCATCCCTCAACATGAAGGAAGCTAAAGAAACTCTCCTTTCCTCAGGCACTGCCATTACATCCAGTATTTTCTTTATTTCTTTCATCCAATTCTCAGCTTCAAGAAAATTAGGACCACCTCCAAAGATTGGAGGATTCAATGCTTTAAATTCCCGAATCAAGCTCAATTCTGGCATTCTGAACCAGCAACTGGATATATTACAGGTCTTCCCTCAGTTACACCACCTGGAGATATTGGAGATGATCTAGTTGTTCGTTTAGGCCTTGTGGTTAATCTGTTCCTTGCTCTAGGCATTTTCTCTTAGAAAGGTATACAATGATTATATTATCAATACATCACCTTATAAGGGTTATTCATAAAATCAAGCACCCTTAAACAATACAATAAAACCACTTATGTCACATACAAACATTTGCAAAACAAACATCATAACCACAATATCATAGTAATGGATTCTCAATGATCAAGCACTCAAACAGGCATCATGATCATAATTATTATAGCTAGACATATTCAATACAACAAGGAATGTCATCAACACAACAAAAAAACACAACCTAACATCCATCCTTTAACCCTTCACTTAATATCAATATATCATACACAATAAAACAATGTCACAATAATAATGACTCCAGTGCACCTATTGGGCTCCCCACCTATTGTCCACAATAGGGATCTAATCCCTTATGCTCTGATACCAAGCTGTCACACCCCAATTTTTTTTTTATTATTATTATTTATTCAACTAAACAATTGATACTCAAATACAGTACAAGTGCTCTAAAAAATTTAAATGTTGAGTTCCTACTTGAATTTGTTCAAAAAGAGGATATGGAAAACCTGTTATGAAGAGTACATCCTGTATTAAACATTGTGACTATTAAGTTAACAAAATTGTTTTGTTTCACAAAAGAAACTAGTACAGCATTAATTTACATATACCAAACCCCATTGTTTACTACGGGTAGCCCATACTACAAGTGTATCTGGCAAATATATACATTACATCATTCCAACAAAAGGTTTAGTCTTGATACAAAAGGCATGGCCTCAAAAGACTTTCAATATGAGCAAACAGCATCCAATCACAGTAAAGCATTGCTCAAGTATTCTTTCCTGCATAGGTCTTCTGACCTGCATCTAGAGGTGGAAGGGATAGGGTGAGTTCACAACTCAGTAGGAAAGTTTATACCCATTCTAAGTATACCCTTAAAAACCTTGAATCAAACGTTTAATAACATGCATGATAAACATTTCATAATCATTAACAAATGTGTAATCATGTCAAACATGTATGCATGTGTTTGTTGGTTTCATCATTGCTTTTCCCCATCCATCCTTTCACAACTGATAAATTGCTGACTCCCAACAATGTACACAGCAGATATCAATGCTCCACAAGATACTTGATCAATATAAT
This sequence comes from Vitis amurensis, assembly GCA_037355405.1. Classification (NCBI taxonomy): domain Eukaryota; kingdom Viridiplantae; phylum Streptophyta; class Magnoliopsida; order Vitales; family Vitaceae; genus Vitis; species Vitis amurensis. Next base: position 28,446 of record JBAPGN010002885.1, read on the forward strand.
AATGACTATTCTGGGACATCACCCAAGGGCAAGTCATACCCCGTGTCTTTTGGGACTCATACCCAAGGGCAGGACCAACCCTGTGTCTTTTGGGACTCATACCCAAGGGCAGGACCAACCCCGTGTCTTTAGGGACTAAAACCCAGGGGCAGGACCAACCCCATACACCCACATCGGAGTGTCTTCCTCGAGGGCTTTAGGGACTTTCACCCAAGGACCCACGGTCCCACATAAACAATATAACAGATGATAAGGCCTGTAGTATCACATAAGCACTTCGCCACCAATAAATTCTCTGAATATGATCTGTGATAATTCCATATCCTTCTTGCAATGCAATCACACCATAAACCATTTCGACAACACAAAACCACGAATCTTCATACCAATATACGTTCCAACATCATGGGTAACATTTCAATGCAATAAACCGAGATGCAATGACACTTTAAAAGATTTTATGAAATAGTAGAAACAACATAAAATTCCAACAAATAATTCAAGGAAAGAAATCAGATACACCATAGAATAGCATAAAATTCCCTACCTTACACCGACTTCCTTTTTTGTGTTTCTTCTAAGTAGGCGATCTTTGCCTATTACGAGGAACTGAAATAAAACAACATAATTTAGGTTTTAGTTTATTGTTGCAAATTTTTAATTCTCACATTCTCTAATCTATATCCTACATGTTTTCAAATCAAATATGAATTGAATTAAAACAATATTTACAAGGCATATTAATTTCCCTAATTAACTACCAAACACTAATTCTTTTGATTTTCTTAAAGCCTAACCTATTAACAAATCCCAAGTGTCCAAATAACCCAATTCATCACAGTGTTTACTAATCTATTTTTCAACCAAACCAAATTAAACAAAGATTTATGCTGATCTTACCCTTAATAAAATACTTAAATTAAAATACTTTAATCTTTAATAAATTGTGATTTTTAACTAAAACAGATTTATAGCTAATTATACTCAACTTTTACACAATTTTCACCATTAATTCTTCTCAACATACCACTAGGAACCAAAATAAACGAAAATTACAAAATTAAACAACTTGCTTACCTCAAATCTACACTTTCTCTCTCTAGATTCTCTCTCTAACCCAAGTTGCTGCAGGTTAAATGGTGGCAAACGAGCTGCAGCCCCCCTTATAAAGGGGTCTCCAAAGCACCCAAGCATGAGGTGGCAGCCCACATGGCTGCCACCAATCCACTAAGTAGGAGGTGGCATTCCACTAACTCAAATTTCCAAATTTGCACTTTAGTCCTTCCAAGTTATCAAAAATAAAACCCATAATTTGCCCATTGGTCCTTTAGGCTTTCATAACCCTAATTAGTCCCTAAGAACCTAATAAGCATGCTTAGATCATTAACTAATCCCACTTAACCTTAATCAAAGTTTAATTCATAATTAAAACATGATTAGCACTAAACTAGTTTTAACATCTAATTAAGGCAAGCTTAAGTTAAGTACTAAAATAATCATTATTGCCTATTTAATTCATTAGTACTAGGTGTTACAGTTTTGCTCATAGTTCTTCAATGGCCTAGAAGCATAAGCAACCACTCTTCCTCTTTGCATCAAAACACATCCCAAGCCATTTCTCGAAGCATCACAATAAACTGTATATATGTCGCCCACTAATAGGAGTAATTAGCATAGGCGTTGTTGTTAGGTCTCCTTTTTAGCTCTCGAAACAATTCTTCACACTTGTGATTCCAACGAAAGTTCACTCCCTTGCGCGTCAGTCTAGTCATTGGGCATGCAAATATAGAAAAGTTTTCAACAAACCTTCTGTAGTACCCAATTAATCCAAGAAAACTACGTACTTTCAAAAACATTCTTGGGTCTTTCCTACTTTGTCATAGCTTCCACTTTTGTTGGATCCACTTAAATGCCCTCTTGAGAAACCATGTGCCCCAAAAATTGAATTTCTTGCAACCAAAAGTCACATTTCTCCAATTTGGCATATAACTGGTGTTCTCTAAGTGTTTGAAGTGTCATATGAAATATGACGTGTCTTCTCTAACTTTGACTATTCAAATATCATCCACAAATTACCACCACAAAGGATCAAATAAGGTCGATAAATACAATTCATCATTCATGTCATGAATGGAGCTAGAGCATTGGTTACCCAAATGGCATCACAAAATCCATATGCCCATTACTTGTATGAAATGCATCTTTGGAATATTGAATTCTCGTATCGTCAATCCTGATGATACCAGATATTAAATAAATTTGTGAAAAATTAGCAAGCCCAAATAATGGTCACAGAAGTTATCAATCCGAGTAGCGGATATTTTTCGTTTTTTCACTATTTATCTGTTCAATTTTCTTTAATCCACACATAACGCAAAGATCCATCATTTCTTCTTCAACAACTACCTATAGCACCCAAGGTGAGGTACTAGGTTTGAATAAACCTTATTGCAACGTCTGGCAACTGAATGTTAATTCCTAAGGCCTATTGGACCATCTATATGGAGTTATTGCTATTGTCTATAACCTGGATATATATTCATAGAAAAATCCATCTCACTGTGAGGAGGTAAATGGAATTTTTAGGAAAGAACATTCGGCAAATTCACACAGCCAATTGAATACAATTATAGTTGTCAATCTTTTGCCTTCTCCCTTCACATTAAAAAGAAAATATTGTCCGCCTTCTTTTCTTGACCAGTTGTCATCCAGGTTTTGAATTAGTGGAATAAATGTAAGCCTTCTATCACCATAGAAACTCAAATATGAACCAGAAGAGGTTTGGAATGTTACTTTCTTCAAATAACAATCTAACACAGCATGATGTCGAGCAAGCCAATCCATCCCCACAATTACATCAAATGATGAAATATCAAGAAGAACAAATTCCATTGTAACTTCAAGACCCCCAATACAAAGCACACAAGCAATGACACCCACTTGTTTCCACTTACACCATAGGAGTCTCAAACATAATGAACATGAAGGAGAACAAATTTTGTCTAATGGAGGCTAAATGTGTAAGAAATAAAAGAGTGGGTAGCTCTGGATCAAATAAAACATGTGCCAAGTGCTAAAACTAAGATCCATATCCTTCCACAAGGCATTTGACTCTGCATTTTGGGGTGACTCATTACATAAAACCTACCTTTTTGTTGTCCTTGCTCTAGCATCCCTCCAGGCTTCCATTGTCTAAAGTTTCCTTCCCCTTAAGGTTGCCTTCCTTGGATTCGTGGGTTCATATGCTGAAACTGTCGTTGTTGAGATGGCTGGTATGCAGGTCGTTGAAATTTTGGGCATCCCTCCTAATGTCCCACTCACATTCATACATTCCTTGGTCCTTAAGCCAATCTGTGTCAGCTATACATCATCGTTATCTTTCTGGTTTGTTGTTGGGCGACGAGTCACTTTCTGGCGCTTATAATCTGTTCCCATTTTTGTGAACCACAAAACCTAAATTTCTGCTTCTCACGCTTTTGAGCCTTCCTCCATTCCTTTCCTAATCAAGAAGCCCTTGCCACGAAACTCACTATAAGTAGGAGCATGAATGAGAGCGACTGTGCTCTAATGTTCAATCTCAACCTATTGGAATTGTTTGACTGTATTTGTTCATTTGGCCACCACAATTCAAAGCATATCTGATAGTTTGTGTAAACTTTGCAGGCATATTCAATCATGTCATGTTCCTTGAACAAGGTGTAATAAATTCAGCTCTTTTTTATCTTCTACAACGTCCCTTGGAAAGTAATTTAGATAAAAGAGCTCCTCAAATCGCATCCAACATCTGGTTACATCCTGAGTGGATTTGATCATATCCACCAGTTGTTTGTTCATCCTCAGACATGAAGGAAGCTAAAGAAACTCTCCTTTCCTCAGCATTGCATTAATCCAGTTATTCTTCTTTTATTTTCTTCATACCATTCTCAACTTCAAGAAAATTAGTCCCACCCAAAAGATTTGGAGGAGTTAAGTGTTTAAATTCCCCCAATTAGGCTCAATTATGAAATCTGAATCCAGCAAATGGAATATATTTAGCTTTTTCCGCTTAGTTACATTCTAATATGAATATTGGGAGATGATTAGTGTTCGTCTGGGCTTTGTAGTTAGTTTGTTCATGGCTCTACGCATTTGTCCTTAGAGAGGTATATAGGATTAGATTTATAACACATCACCTTATAAGGGCTATTCTATTAATATCAACATGCCTTAACAATACATCAACAACTAACAGGCATAGTAATGGATTCTCAATGATCAAGAATTCAAACAGGCAAGCATGATCAATATGCATAGTAGGCATATTCCACCACTACAACAATGATGTCATCAACACCACAAAAACACAAACCTAGGAATAGTCATATTAACCTTTACTTATATCATATATAATAACACAATAAAACAAAGTAACCAATAATAATGACTCGTGCACCTGTTGGGCTCCCATCTATTGGTCCACAATAAGGATCCTAATCCTTATGTCTGATACCAAGCTGTCACAATGGAACATAGCAATGGATCCTTGAATGGCTTGTTGATTCTCTTAAGCAAATGACACTTAAAACATTTAATGAAAATTCATAGAATGTGACATGAAATTTCCAATAAATGTTCTCAAGGAAGAATAGATCACTATGGGGTGTTACAAAATTCCACACCTTACACAAACTCTTTTTGTGTTTCTTCTAAGTGGTCGCAATCTTTGCTATAGGAACTGAAATGAAAGAACTAATTTAGGTTTCAAACATGATTTATACAGTTTATTGTTTGCTAATTTTTAATTCTCATATTCTCTAATCTTATAACTAGGGTTTTTTCAATCAAATTTTGAAATTGAATTAAACAATATTACAAATGCATATTAATTCCCTAATTAATTACAAACACTAATTTGTTTTGATTTTATTAAGCGCTAAACCCATTAAAAATCCAGTGTACAATAACTAATTAATCACATGTTTACTAATCTATTTTCAATCAACCAAATTAAAACGAAAGATTTATGCTTATCTACTAATAAAATACTTAAGTATAAAATATTTAAGCTAAAATACTTTAATCCTAATTATTTGCGATTTTTAACTAATACATGTTTATAGCTAATTACTCTCAACTTTTACAAAAATTTTACCGTTAATTTGTTTCAACATACAATTAGGAACAAAAATAAATAACATGTTTACCTCAAATCTACACTTTCTCTCATTAGATCCTCTCTCTAACCCAAGCTGTTGCAACTAAAATGGTGCAAAACGAGTTGCAGGCCCTTATATAGGGCTCTCCATGTAGCCAAGTAAGAGGTGGCAGGCCACATGCCTACCACTAACTCCAACTCCTAAATTTTGCACTTTAGTCGTTCAAGTTATCAAAAACTAAACCCATTATTGCGAATTAGTCCTTTAGAATTCCATAACTATAACAGCCCCTAAAATAACCATAATAAGCATGGTTTTAAGTCATTACTAATCTCACTTCACTGTAATTAGATTAATCCCTAATTAAAACAAGTTAACACTAAACTAGTTAACATCTAAGATAACATTGCCTATTTAATTCATTAGTGCTAGGATTGACATTCACAATTGACGAGAAACATAACAACTACCCAACTTAGAACCTAGGATGTAGTAGACATCAGACACGAAATTAACTTTAAATGGATATAGATAGAAATAGATAAAATCCTAGTGATCAGAAATCAAAATGAAACAACGAAATAAACTTAGATTTAATAAAAAAAAAAAAAAAAAAAAAAAAAAAAAAAAAAAAAAAAAAAAAAAAAAAAAAAAAAAAAAAAAAAAAAAAAAAAAAAAAAAAAAAAAAAAAAAAAAAAAAAAAAAAAAAAAAAAAAAAAAAAAAAAACTAGGATAGTAACCCAATGACGAAGGAACTGAATGAACAGAGATAGAACCAAGAATTATGGTCCAATGCTGAGATGAAACTTAAGGAAGGGATGCTCGAAATGAAACTCAAGGAATAGGCATATCCTTAAACAAACTCATAGGATGGAGTCCTGATTATGAGAAACCAAAGGAACATACGAATAAGCTTAAATAGTTCACAATGATGGGAAACCAAAGGAACAAACAATGAACATAGGCCGAACCTAGGATGACATCACGATGGTGAGAACAATAACAAGCAACCAACTAAGCTTGGGTCGAACCTAGGATGGTATGCACCTGATCGGACACAAAGTTAACTCAAATTGGATATAGATAGAACCTAGGATGACGCCCTAGTGATCAGAAATCAGAGGAACAAACGAATAAACTTAGATTAAAAGTAGGATAGTAACCCAATCATGGGTAACTAAAGGAACTAAGAATGAAAAGAAGATAGAACCAAGAATTATGGTCCAAAGATGAGCAATCAAAAGAACAAATGAATTAGCTTCAATAGAACCTAGGATGGCAACTCAATGATGTGAAACTAAATCAACTAAGAATGAAAATGAATAAAACTATGAACGGCGTTCCAATGATGAGCAATCTCGGGAACAAATGATTATGTTTAGACAGAACCTAGGATGACATCCTGATTATGGGGTGAAGGACGAGGGATACCCTAAAAAAACTTAAGGAAGTGGGATGGCCTAAACGATGCCCTTAATAAACTTAATGAAGGGAATTCTCTTCACAAAGTAAATGAAGGATGCTCAAAGCAAATTGGACCTAGCAGGATGCCCTTAAAAGAGCCAATGGAAGAAGAACATCGTAAATGAACATTAAGAAGGGGGATTCACTAATAAGACTCATAGAAAGGGCATGCCCCAAACAAACTCTAGCAAGGGGGATGCCCAATCCCAAGAAAAACGGTTGTGCTAAAAACCCTCAAGAAATGGAGTTGCGCTAAAAAACTACTGCATGGGGATGCCCTACTACACTAAAGGAAGTGGGAGTCTTGCTAAGTAATCCCTAGGGAAGGAGGGTATGCCCTAAAAGAATTGAAGGAAGTTGGGTGGTCTAAACAAACTCTAGGAAAGGGAATGAAGTGAAAATCTCCATGAAGATGGATGGCCTATGAAACTGAAGGAGGGTGATGGACTAAACTAAATCAAGGTAGTTTGATAGCCCAATGAATAGGAATGTCCTAAAAAAATAGAGGAATGGGAGTACCCTAATAACACTCGAGGAAAGAGGATGCCCGAAAATAAACTCAATGAAGGGGAATACCCTAAACAAACTTAAGGAAGGGGATGCCCGAAATGAAACTCAAGGAATAGGGCATATCCTTAAACAAACTCATAGGATGGAGTCCCGATTATAGAAAACCAAAGGAACATACGAATAAGCCTAAATAGTTCACAATGATGGGAAACCAAAGGAACGAACAATGAACATAGGCCGAACCTAGGATGACATCACGATGATGAGAACAATAACAAACAACAACTAAGCTTGGGTCGAAACCTAGGATGGTATGCAGACGATCGGACACAAAGTTAACTCAAATTGGATATAGATAGAACCTAGGATGACGTCCTAGTGATCAGAAATCAGAGGAACAAACGAATAAACTTAGATTAAAACTAGGATAGTAACCCAATCACGGGTAACTAAAGGAACTAAGAATGAAAAGAAGATAGAACCAAGAATTATGGTCCAAAGATGAGCAATCAAAAGAACAAATGAATTAGCTTCAATAGAACCTAGGATGGCAACTCAATGATGTGAAACTAAATCAACTAAGAATGAAAATGAATAAAAACTATGAACGGCGTTCCAATGATGAGCAATCTCGGGAACAAATGATTATGTTTAGACAGAACCTAGGATGACATCCTGATTATGGGGTGAAGGACGAGGGATACCCTAAAAAAACTTAAGGAAGTGGGATGGCCTACACAATGCCCTTAATAAAACTTAATGAAGGGAATTCTCTTCACAAAGTAAATGAAGGATGCTCTAAGAAAATTAGACCTAGCGGGATGCCCTTAAAAGAGCCAATGGAAGAAGAACGTCGTAAATGAACATTAAGAAGGGGGATTCACTAATAAGACTCATAGAAAGGGCATGCCCCAACCAAACTCTAGCAAGGGGGATGCCCAATCCCAAGAAAAAACGGTTGTGCTAAAAACCCTCAAGAAATGGAGTTGCACTAAAGAAACAACTGCATGGGGATGCCCTACTACACTAAAGGAAGTGGGAGTCTTGCTAAGTAATCCCTAGGGAAGGAGGGTATGCCCTAAAAGAATTGAAGGAAGTTGGGTGGTCTAAACAAACTCTAGGAAAGGGAATGAAGTGAAAATCTCCATGAAGATGGATGGCTTATGAAACTGAAGGAAGGGCGATGGACTAACTAATCAAGGTAGTTTGATAGCCCAATGAATAGGAATGTCCTAAAAAAATAGAGGAATGGGAATACCTAATAACACTCGAGGAAAGAGGAATGCCCGAAATAAACTCAATGAAGGGGAATACCCTAAACAAACTTAAGGAAAGGGGAATGCTCGAAATGAAACTCAGGAATAGGGCATATCCCTTAAACAAACTCATAGGAATGGAGTCCTGATTATGAGAAACCAAAAGAACATACGAATAAGCTTAAATAGTTTCACAATGATGGGAAAACCAAAGGAACGAACAATGAACATAGGCCGAACCTAGGATGACGTCACGGATGATGAGAACAATAACAAAACAACCAAGTAATCCCTAGGGAAGGTTATGGCCCTAAAAAGAATTGAAGGAAGTTGGTCTAAAAACCTAGGAAAGGGAATGAATTAAAAATCTCCATGAAGATGGATGACCGAAGAAAATGAAGGAAGGGCGATGGACAAACTAAATCAAGGTAGTTTGTAGCCAAGTGAACAAACATGTCCTAAAAAAATAGAGGAAAGTGAATACCCTAACAACAATCGAGGAAAGAGAATACCTGAAAGAAACTCAAATGAAGGGGAAATACCCTAAACAAACTTAGGGAAGGGGATGCCCAACAAACAACCAAGGAAGGAGGATGTCCTGAACATACTTAACGAATACGGCATACCCTTAAACAAACTCATAGGATGGCTTCCTAATTATGAGAAACCAAAGGAACATACGAATAGCTTAGATAGTTCACTATGATGGGCACCAAAGGAGCGGACAATGATTATTGGCCAAACCTAGGATTGCATCCAAATGCTTGGAACCCAAAGGAACCAAGAAAAAACCTAGATAGAAACTAGGATGACATCACAATGATAAGAAATATAACAAACAACCAACTAAGCTTAGGTAGAACCTAGGATGGTATGTAGAGGATCGAACACAAATTTAACTCAAATTGGATGTAGATAGAACTAGATGGACGTCCTAGTGATGAGAAAAAAGAGGATGAAACGACTAAACTTAGATTAAAACTAGGATAGTAACCCAATGATGGGTAACTAAAGGAACTAAGAATGTAATAGAGATGAGAACCAAGAATTATGGTCAATGATTGAGCCAATCCAAAGAACAAATGAATTAACTTAGATAACACCAAGATGGAATCTCAATTGATGTGAAACTAAAACAAACTAAGAATGAAAATGAATTGAACTATGAATCGCTATTCCAATGGATGAGCAATATCAGAACAATTGAGTATGTTTAGATAGAACCTAGGATGACATCCTGATTATGAGGTGAAGGATGAGGATACCCTAAACATACTTAAGGAAGTGGGATGCCCTAAACAATTCCCTTAATAAACTTAATGAAGGGGGAATTCTCTAGTCAAAGGTCAAGGAAGGGTGATGCTCTATAGCAAAATTCGAGTAAGTGGGATAGCCCTTAAAAAAGCCAATGGAAGAAGAACGTCGCATATGAACTTTAAGAAGGTGGATTCACTAGTAAGACTCATAAAAGGGCAAGCCACAAACAAACTCTACCAAGGGGGATGACGAATCCAAACAAAAGCGGTTGTGCTAAAAAAGGTCAAGAAATGGAGTTGCGCTAAACAATTATTGGATGGGGATGCCCTACTACATTAAAGGAAGTGGGAGTTTTCTAAGTAATCTTTAGGAAAGGGTATGCCCTAAAAGAATTGAAGGAGGGTTGTTGGTATGAACAAACTCTAGGAAAGCGAATGAATTACAAATCTCCATGAAGATGGGTGACCTAAGAAACTGAATGAAGGGTGATAGACAATAGGAAATCAAGGTAGTTTCATAGCCCAATGAACAAGAATGTTCTAAAAAAAATAGAGGAATGGGAATACCCTAATAACACTCGAGGAAAGAGGATACCCAAAAAGGGGAATACCGTTAACCAATTCAAGGTAGGGGATGCCCGAAAACAACTTAAGGAACGAGGACGTCCTTAACATAATCAAGGAATAATGAATAACCTTAAACAAATTCATAGAATGGCGTCCTAATTATGAGAAACCAAAGGAACAGACGAATAAGCTTAGATAGTTCACAATGATGGGAAACCAAAGGAACAAACAATGAACATAGGCTGAACCTAGAATTGTATCCAAATGTTTGGAACCCAAAGGAACTAAGAACAAACCTTGATAGAAATGACATCCCAATGATGAGAAACATAACAAACAACCGACTAAGCTTAGGTAGAACCTAGGATGGTATCCAGACGATCAGACAAAAAAATAAAGTCAAATTGGAATTTAGAGAGAACTTAGGATGATGTTCTAGTTATGAGAAATCAAAGGAATAAACGAATCAACTTAGATTAAAACTAGGATAGTAACCCAATGACGGGTAACTACTAAGAATGAACAGAGATACAACCAAGAATTATGGTCGAATGATGAGCAATCAAAAGAAAAAACGAATTAGCTTAGATAGAACCAAGGATGGCATCTCAATGATGTGAAACTAAACAAACTAAGAATGAAATGACTAGACTATGAATGGCATGCCAATGATGAGCACTCTCGGGAACAAATGATTCTTTATAGATAGAGCATAGGATGACATCCTGATTATGGGGTGAAGGACGAGGATACCCTAAAAAACTTACGGAAGTGGGATGCCCTAAACGATCCCCTTAATAAACTTAATGACGGAATTCTCTAAACAAAGTCAAGGAAGGGGGATGCACTAAGAAAATTCAAGCAAGCGGGATGCCCTTAAAAAAACCAATGGAGGAACAACATCGTAAATGAACTTTAAGAAGGCGGATTCACTAATAAGACTCAAAGAAAGGGCATGCCAGAAACAAACTCTTCTAAGGACGATGGCCAATCCCAACAAAAGTGGTTGTGCTAAAAAACATCAAGAAATAGAGTTGCGGTAAAGAAACTAATGGATAGGGATGCCCTACTATACTAAAGAAAGTGGGAGTCTACTAAGTAATTCCTAGGAAAGGGTATGCCCTCAAAGAATTGAAGGAAGTTGGTTGGCCTAAAAAAACTCTAGGAAAGGGAATGAATTAAAATCTCCATGAAGAATGATGACCGAAGAAACTCAAGGAAAGATGATGGACTAAAGTAAATCAAGGTAGTTTGACAGCCCAATGAACAGGAATGTTCTAAAAAAAATAGAGGAATGGGAATACACTACTTACACTCGAGGAAAGAGGATGCCCTAATGAAACTGAACTGTCCTTTTGGTTCTCCCCGAAAACGAACTTCCTTTTTTTAAACCATTTGAAAGAACTTGAAAAAAGAATTAGAAAATTTAAAAACAAGTGTTTTCTAGTTCTAACAGTTTAAAAGAACTCTTAAAAATGTATCCAACTCATATTATTTGGATTGAGAGAAGTATATGAATCTAGTCAAACTCAAAAACGAAAAGGATTCGAAAATCAATAATAAGATGATTCACAAATCGTCTATTCAAATTCGATCTATGAATTGGACTCAATGAAGGGGAATACCCTAAACAAACTCAAGGAAGGGGATGCCCGAAAGCAACTCAAGGAAGGAGGATATCCTCAACATACTAAAGGAATAGGGTGTACCCTTAAACAAATTCATAGGATGGTGTTCTAATGATGAGAAACGAAAGGAACATACGAATAAGCTTTGATAATTCACAATGAAGGGAAACCAAACAAACGAACAATGAACATAGGCCGACCCTAGGACTCCATCGAAAACTTTGGAACCTAAAGGGACAAAGAACAAACCTTTATAGAAACTAGGATGACATCACAATGGATGAGAAACATAAGAACACAACCAACTAAGCTTAGGTAGAACCAAACATAGAACACTGAACATAGGCGTATTCACAAATAAGACTCATAGAAAGGGCATGCCACAAACAAACTCTACCTACTAGACTAAAGGAAGTGGGAGTCTGCTAAGTAATCCATAGGAAAGGAACATACGAATAAGCTTAGATAGTTCACAATGATGGGAAAAAAAGGAACGAAAATTGAATATAGGCGTTCCTAGGACTGCATCCAAATGCTTGGATCCCAAAGGAACTAAGAGCAAACCTAGGTAGAAACTATGGTGACATCACAATGATGAGAAACATAACAAACAACCAACTAAGCATGGGTGGAACCTAAGATTGTATGCAGACAATCGGACACAAAATTAACTCAAATTGGATATAGATAGAACCTAGGATAAAGTCCTAGTGATAAAAAAATAAGAGGAACAAACGAATAAACGTAGATTAAAACTAGGATAGTAACCCAATGACGGGTAACTAAAGGAATGAAGAATGAACAGATGTACAACCAAGAGTTATGGTCTAGTGATGAGCAATCAAAAGAACCAACGAATTAGCTTATATAGAACCCAGGATGGCATCTCAATGATGTGAAACTAAACAAACTAAGAATGAAAATGAATAGAACTATAAATGGCATTCTAATGGTGAGCAATCTTGAGAACAAATGATTATGGTTAGATAGAACTTAGGACGACATCTTGATTATGGGGTGAAGGACGAGGCATACCCTAAAAAAACTTACGCAAATGGGATGCCCTAAACGATCCCCTTAATAAACTTAATGAGGGGAATTCTCTAAACAAAGTCAAGGAAGGGGGATGCACTAAGCAAATTCAAGCAAGCGGGATGCCCTTAAAAAACCAATGGAAGGACAAAATCGTAAATGAACTTCAGGAAGGCGTATTCAAAAATAAGACTCATAGAAAGAGCATGCCACAAACAAACTCTACCGATGGGGAGGCCCAATCGCAACACAAGCGGTTGTGCTAAAAAAACCTCAAAAAATGGAGTTGCGCTAAACTAACTACTAGATGGCTCTGCTCTACTAGACTAAACGAAGTGGGAGTCTGCTAAGTAATCCATAGGAAAGGAAAATACGAATAAGCTTAGATAGTTCACAATGATGGGAAAAAAAGGAACGAAAATTGAATATAGGCGTTCCTAGGACTGCATCCAAATGCTTGGATCCCAAAGGAACTAAGAGCAAACCTAGGTAGAAACTATGGTGACATCACAATGATGAGAAACATAACAAACAACCAACTAAGAATAGGTGGAACCTAAGATGGTATGCAGACAATTGGACACAAAATTAACTCAAATTGGATATAGATAGAACCTAGGAGAAAGTCCTAGTGAGAAAAAAATAAGAGGAACAAACGAATATACCTAGATTAAAACTAGGATAGTAACCCAATGACGAGTAACTAAAGGAATGAAGAATGAACAGATATAGAACCAAGAGTTATGGTCTAGTGATGAGCAATCAAATGAACCAACGAATTAGCTTAGATAGAACCCAGGATGGAATCCCAATGATGTTAAACTAAACAAACTAAGAATGAAAATGAATAGAACTATAAATGGCATTCCAATGGTGAGCAATCTCGGGAACAAATGATTATGCTTAGATAGAACTTAGGACGACATCTTGATTATGGGGTGAAGGACGAGGCATACCCTAAAAAAACTTAGGGAAAGTGGAATGCCTAAACGATCCCCTAATTAAACTTAATGAGGGGGAATTCTCTAAACAAAGTCAAGGAAGGGGGATGCACTAAGCAAATTACAAGCAAGCGGGATGCCTAAAAACCATGGAAGGACAATTCGGTAAAATGACTTTAAGAAGGCGTATCAGCAAATAAGACTTTTCATCAGACAAGGGGCATGCCACAACAACTCTTACCAAAGGTGAATGAGATATAACAGATATAGAAACCAAAACTATGGTTCTAAATGAGAGCAATCAAAGAACCAACGAATTACTTAGATAGAACCAAGATGTCAATTCCATGTGTTGAAAACTAAAAACAAATAAGAATGAAAATGAATAGAACTGTGAAATGGCGTTGGCCATGATGAGGAATCTTGGGAACAACGATAATGTTTACAAGGAACCAGGATGGCATCAAGAATTAGAGGTGCTGAAGGACGAGGAGATACCCTAAAAAACCTAAGGAAGGGGATGCGCCTAGAATAAAACGATAATGAGGGAATTTTCCTGAACAAGTCAAGGAAGAGCGGATCCGCATCTAAGCAAATTCGAGTAAGCCGGATGCCCTTAAAAAGCCAATGGAAGAAGAATGTTGTAAATGAACATTAAGAAGGGGTAGTCACTAATAAGACTCATAGAAAGGGCATGCCACAAACAAACTCTACCATGGGGCCATGCCACAAAGAAAGTCTACCAAGGGGGATGCCCAATCCCAACAAACGTGGCTATGATAAGCAAACTACTGGATGGAGATGCCCTACTACACTAAGGAAGTGGGAGTCTTCTTAGTAAGCCATTGGAAAGGGTATACCTAAAAGAATTGAAGGAACGTTGGTGGTCTAAAAAAACTCTGAGGAAAGGGAATGAGTTGATTAAAATCCAATGAAGATGGATGACCTAAGAAATTGAAGGAAGGGTGATGGACTAAAGTAAATCAAGGTAGTTTGATAGCCCAATGAACAGAAATGTCCTAAAAACATAGAGGAATGGACAAACCCTTATAACTCTAGAGGAAAGAGGATGCGTTAAATAAACTCAATGAAGGGGATGCCCGAAAACAACTCAAGGAAGGAGGATGCCCTGAAGATACTCAAGGAAATAGGTGCATTACGCTTAAAACAAAACTTATAGGATGGGAAATGCTTATTATGAGAAACAAAAGGAAAAATTACCAAATAACCTAGATAACTCAAAACATGATTGGGAAAACCAAAAGAATGAAACCAATTGAACCATTTATGCCGAACCTTAAGATTGCGATCAAAAAAATGTTTTAGAACTATATGACGTCTCCTAGTGATTTGAGGAAAATAAGAGGGGGAACAAACAAAAAATTTTAAAACTCTATTTAAAAAACCAGTATAAGGTAAACCCCAATGACGGGTAAAAACCTAAAAGGAAAAACTTAAAGAATAAAAAAACAGAATAGAGCCAAAGAATTATGGATCCAATGATGAGCAAATTTCCAAAAAGGGAAAACAAAAAACGGCAATTAGGCTAAGGGAGGAGGGGGGAAACCATAAGGGGGAATTTTTTTGGGGGGGGCCAAAAAATTTCTAT
>JBAPGN010002886.1:0-43341 GCA_037355405.1 Vitis amurensis
GTTGCTGCCTTGAGAGCAATTTTATGCCTTGGGCAACCATTATACCAAATAGCAATCAAAACAAAAGGATCCCCAGTATGGTATAGCAGAACCATAAAATAAAAAAATGGGGTATAACTTTTGATAAGAAAAGAAAAGGAAAGAAATCATTTACCACAGAAATCAGATTGACGTTTAAAACCACATTCGACCTCAGACATATTTCCCCTGAACCCTAAGTTTTCTTTTTATGGTAGTTCTTTGAGCCTTATGATTAGTTTCATGACTTCAGTTTACTGGCCTAATAACATCAAAAGTTTGGAATCCATAGAAAGCAGGTGTTCACATACCTGCATACCGCCGGCAGTTGCTCAGGGAGAGGAGGATTAGGAGCCATCACACAAGCCAAGGAATCCCTCCAATTAGCCATGCGTGCTTGATAAAGATCAAAATTGCTATTAAATCTAACTTTTTTTTGGGAATCACGGGAATAATACTCCTTTTTGGTCTCAGCATCTTGCTCATGAAATCTCCGGATTCCATCAATCATATCATTCAAAACACTCTCCGGAATCCCATGGTTGACAACCTGGAAGAAACCCCACTTCTCGCAAGCCTCTCCCACTTTCTTGATGATCTGAGTGCGTAGAGCTGCATCTTTATCCATGCCTTTGAAGTCTATGATTGGAACGCTTTCTGGGGAGGACTCCCTGGAACCCCAAGTCATGTCAGTCTTATGTTGTTCATTGATGAACATCCGTGGGATCTGAGTGAGCCCAGCATCCAGTAGTCCCTTTACACCAAGTTTCGAGTCATCAAAGGATTTTAATTCACTTTTTCGATCATAATCGGATGCCTTTCCTGCCTGAATTTCGTCACTGCTGCTGCTCACCATTTTTCCCCTTACTGAAATGGCAACCGCACGTCTATTTATTCAACAACGGATGAGAAGAGATGAAAAGGGGCGTGGAGAAACAACCACAGCCTCTTTTTCTTTGGCGGAAAAAATATGTAGCCCACTCATTTTTTTCAATTTTTTTTTTTTTTTTTTTGGGCTTTTCCACTTCATACTAGCCCACTGGACAAAGTGTACAAATGTCAAATAAATTGTCTCATTTATTTTCATTATTTCTCTCATATTAATATATCATCCTTTCCACTCGTCACGTTTTCACTTTTTTTTTCCTTTTCTATCATCATAATCCATTGTCACATATTATAGTTTTTATTAATATTATTTTTTTCCTTTATATATTTTTTAATATGCTCATACATTTTCTCATAAAATTTCTTTAATTTTAATTTTTTAATCTCTAATTTCTCCATATTTATTGATTTTAATTATTTTTTTGACATATTAAACTTAAAATGATAATATATAATAAATAGTTAATATAAAAAATTAAATAAAAACAAAATATATAATGGACAAAAATGAAAATATTATCCCACAAATAATATATTCTATGATTTTAATATTAATTATAATAATACATTTTATAAATTAAGGTTTAAATTTAAAAATTCTATTTTATTATTTAGAAGTTTATGATAGAAGATTTTTTATATTAATACTAAACAAAAGATTTATTTATTTTGTAAATTATATCACATGTAAAAGTAAAAATATCTTTGTAATACAATTTTATTATTTACTTTATTTTTCTTTTAATTTTCATTTTAAATTTATCATATCAAAATCACAATAAGTGATGGTGCTTTTATCCTTTTTCTTATGATTTTAACTTGATTGTGGATCTAACTTTTTTTTTTTTGTTAAAATATTTAATTTTTAATTAAAATAAAATATATAAGAAAATATATTTTTCATAAAAAAAATGTTTGTAACCTTTTATATTTATTTCATAAAAAATAGGTATATCCTTAAAAGAAATAGGTAAATTCATGCTTAAGGGAATCGGAAAAACTGTCATACTTATCATAGTGTATATATTCCTTTAGGACTAAAATCTCATATTTTTTTGTAATTGGTGTATGATTACATGATTTTCCCAAAAAATTAATTCCCATGTACTTTATGGTTATGTTTGAACATTATTTTATTTTAAAATTTTATATTTATTAAATGATTATATTAAAAGGTAAAATCATATTTATTTTTTTAGAAAGTAGATAATATTAAACTTTATTCATTACTTTAAAATGTATATTTTTATTAATATTTAACATTGTTCAAAATTAAAATTGACTCTTATAATAATTTAATAAATTTATTATTTATTTTATATATTTGCTCCTATATTTTTTTTCTTCTGATTATTAAATTCAAGAATGAACTCAAATATACAAGGATTGATTAAGGAATATCATATGTCTATGTGTATATTCTTATATTAATATTTTGAATAAAAAATTTAGATATTAAATAAAAATAATTAATTATTTTTATTAATTTAATTAATCATAAGGAATATAATTATAGTTAATTTAATTTATTCTTTAATATTTAATAAACAATGTATTTTCTTATTTGTTAAATTTTATATGGGCACCTGAAGAGGAAGACCCTTATTACTCTAGGAGAGTCTCAAGATGGTGGCACTTCGCCATTGGTCCTTGAAGTACATTAAGTTGGATTCTCTTGTGAGGATGGGTATGCCCATAATGGTGAGACAAAATATTAGCATATTCTACAAGTTTTTCTTCTTATGTGCTATACCATGTATGATGTATGCAAAAACAGATTCTCATTTGAGCAACTTGAATATGAAGTGTGTTCCATGAAATATTCTATTTCTTTGGAACCTAGTATCCATGCATCCAAGTAATCTTCTTGAATATCTTCTTATCCAACCACATTGCGTAGCCTTGGCCATTTTGCGTCACTGACCACTGAGACAACATCATCTTCCTCTGTTGCCCCTGGATGGGCCATAATGATTCTGAGGGTAGTAGATTAGTTGCAACACAATTGAAAGATCACTAACTAAAAAGTTTAAAAATGAATTGAGGAAAAGCCAAAATTGATGATTGATAAGCTCAAAAACACCATAGCTTGAAGGATGAGAGCACCTCAATTACAAGGGTGTTGTGCCCTACAAGCATGGGCATATCAAGCCATTCATTCCTAAGAATCTAACTTAATATGGTGAAAGTGAAAGAGACTTGAAGTCAGGAATCCAGAAATTAGAAGCATTAATCCTAATAGGGGCTAAATAAGCCTAAATTATAATTTCACTCTATTTTCTCAGGAACCAAACAGAGGTTTAGGTCCGGATTTGATGCCCTAGGGATGTAGTTTAGTATGAGTGACCTTTGGCAATGAACCAGAGGTCCCAAGTTTGAGGCTCACAATATTCAAGTATTGTAAGGTAGAGAGGTGGCCTTACATCACTTAGGGTTTGCTTAATTAGCTAGAAGTTGGGATAAGTGCCTCATTGTCTAGGTGGATAGCTCATTATTAAAAACATAATTAATGAAATGTTTCTATGGTCTTGTATGGGATAAGTTCTTTTTTAAATCTTTTTTTTTTTTTTTTTTTGAGATTTTCTTACAAGTTTGAGTCTTAGGTGGTGTTTGTTTTTTTGGCTTTTTGCTGAAATCAATTTGTTTTCAGAATTTAGGTTGTTTGTTTTCTCTTTTTTCATGACTTATTATAAACTTTTTACTAAATAGAAAAAGCCAAAATATGTAGCTTTTTCTAAATAGAAAAAATAACATATTGGTTTTTCTTTACTTTTGAATACTTAATAGAAATAAAATACTATAAAAACAAACAACCTAAAATTTAACACTATTAAGCATTAAGGTTCTATTTAGGGTTAAGTAAAAAAACAAAAACCACCTTAGAGTAAAACAATTTGTAAAAAATGGAAATGAAAAATAAAGCAAAGACGTTTTTTTCCCTTGGATTTATGCATTTCTGTAAATAATTTTTCTTAAATATTCCATCTAGTTTGATTTAATTTTCCATCTTGTAATAAAATGGTACAAGTAGAAACAAAAAAGAAACCTACTTTTTGTGGTTGGAAGATTATTTTCAGATTCTGCAACTTTTGCCTATGGGATTAATGAGTAATGATAAGAAATAAGCATAAAAGTAGACACATTCGTTTTCTCTCAGATTCTGTAATGGGATTTCGATAAATGCCTATTCATAGTTGTAGGCATATTGCATTAGTAAAATAACATTTAGTACAATGGTTGAGATTAATGCAAAGAAGAGAACTTCATGAAAGCTTTTAAGCAATTAGGTAAGAATGTGATGTTGAATGGAACTGTGCATGTTGTGCTAATAGATGCACTATAGAAAAGGGTTAAAAAAAAATTATGAGGTAGTAAGGTTACTTGATCAAATGGAAGAGCAAGGTCACAAGCTCAGTCTTGCTACTTGTAGAACTCTACTGCATGGATTTTACAAAGCAGGAAAAAATGACAAAGCAACTAGGGCTAAAGAGAGTATGGTAGGGTAGGGTTGGGTTATAGATTCCATTAGTCTAACTAACCTAGAAAATGAGCACCTAAATAATGCAAATTTTGAAAAGCCTAGAAGTCTCTTAAAGCAAGAAATATTAAGGTTTGCTTAAGAGGTATAAGCCTATTACTTAGAAAGAGAAAGGGCGTTGTTGCTCCTTTAACTTGTTTTCTATTTTTAGCTAAATGAACTGATCAATTACTATTAAGACAACTTAGTTAAGGTTAGAGTTAGTTTAGCTTCATAGCTATAACCGCAAGTGTATATGTCAAAGGTTAGCTTTGAAATTAGTTAATTAAAGTTTGTTTTTGATGAAGGAGCCATTTAAAGCAAGATTGTAATTTGTGCTTTCAATTGTATGAAATGTTCATTTTAGGTTCTTTTATGTGTTTTTTTTTCTTTTCTAATACAACATCAAAGCCATTGATGGGAATAATGGAAAAATTTTCAACTTCTCTTCTATAAAGGAAGATGTGGTTGCAACCCCTCCCAGTCCTGCCAATCAAAGTCTTCCAAGTGAGGCATGTTAGATTTGAAATCTACTATTTAGATGAATAAGGAGCTATATGAGGCATAGGGGTGAAAAACAAACCACAAGACCAAAGCCTAGCCCCTACACTTTTCTAAAGTAAATTTTCATGTCTACTTTTTAGGATAATATCGGTGAAAAATGTGTGCATGCTTACTATTAATCCTTTGATAAAATTTGCATCATTACAATGGCATACTATACCCACATATTAGCCCCTGCCTTTTTTTATACTAATTGATGCTAGAATCTAGTCTAGCTTTGACTCATAAGATTATATTGATGGGAAGTAGCTTATGGAATAATGGTTTAACCATATTAGTTAAATTTTCAAAGAAATTAGAAAAAAAAAATTGACCCACTAGATTCAAACCAACAACTTAAGTATATCTATTAGGATAATCCCACTATAGTCCTCCGCTCTACCAACTAAGCTAAGGTTGGAGATGTGAAGTATGATATTTGAAACAAAACTAGCTTAAAATTAATATGGATATCTGAAATCTTATCCACCATATATTTTTTCATTTGATCATCTTCTTATTCAACTTTAAACCATTTTTTTGTGCATATTATTAATTTCAAGTCAAGGTGAAGATGATCCAAATTGGAGAGAATCCATGCTTAAGAGACTTAAGTAGAGGAACAATTGACTTTACCCACCAACTTCAATCACTGCTTGTAAAACAAATATAAAGGTATGTAATTCATCTATTTTAATATTCAATGTTGAGTTAGTAGTGAAAATTGGAATATTGACAATGGTTTTATAAGTTGAGCTTACCAAGCTGCTCTCCAAAAACCCTTCTTGTGTTAGTTGTTTATAATGATTAATATTTTTATTATGCAAATAAATTGAGTTCATACACTATAATATTTTAACTTGAAAGAAATATTTTAGACCTGTTGGATTTGAACTAACGACCTAAGGATATCTATTGGGTCAACCCCACTACAGTTCTCTGCTCTACCAATTGAGTTAAGATCGGATTTGAAGTCCACAATCAAATCTAAGATATATAAATTATGAACTGTTTGATTTTTGATGATTCTTAAGAATTCATTAATGTTTGTAAACTTAAAAATAAAACATAAAAAAAATCATAAACTCTTTTGTTCAAGAGAAACTAAAACATAGAATACCAAGCCCTTATAGTAACCAGGGAGGAAAATGTCGTGATATTTCGGTGATATATTGCCGAAATATCGAGTATCGGAGTATCTCGACACGATATATGTTAGAGAAATATCGGTTCCACGATATTTTATCAATTTATCGTGAATTTTCACCTATTTCTCGTGATTTATTGGCATTTTATCATTTTATCTTCAATATATTGCATAATTTGGGCGGTCAAATGAGGATCAATGCGGTCAAACTTTTAAAAATGCCTCAAGATTTCCGTCGTGGGGGCTCGAACCCTAACCAAAAGGTTTGGTTGGCAACGAGCCAACGCTGGGGCAAGTTTGCCCCTTGATATATAATGTGCACCAAATATATATAAAGTCAAATTCATCATATAAACATAATTTAAAAAAATTGTTTTAAAGAACAAATTAATTATAATTATTTTATAATTAAATAAATTTTTTTCATCTATTTGAATACCAAAAATATAAAAATTATAGTGATAATTTTCTTCATAGTGTTTTTAATATTATTAATATATTAATTAAGTATTAAAAATTATACATATATCATCATTTATTTTATATCATTTAATACAATTAAATTAAATGAATTATAATTTTAATATTAAATATGTTTTAAAATTAGACATATTATAATCAAATATCACAAATATTATTATGAATAATATTTGATATAATTTAATAATAAATATATACTTATGAAATTTATAGTTTTTTTTTATTAACACATATAATATTATTATCAAATATGATAAATCATATTATACATATATCAAATTATTTAATAAAACAATTTAAAAATATTATTATACTTCTAATTACATTTTTATGAAGTTTTTCTTATATTTTTATAAATTTTGATCAATTTTAGGCTTATCAATATTTTTTTCCAAAATATCCGTCGATATATCCGATATATTCGTAAAATCAAAGTACTGATATATCCATGATTACCGATATTTTCATCCTTGATAGTAACTAGCTATTTAGTATTGTTCATCAAAGGAAAATACATGGATTGGCCCCATCATCTCTATCCCATAGGCATTATGAGATCACCTAGGAAATGCTTTCATTGGGTTTCTTTTATTATTATTATTTCAACATTTATAGTAAATTCTAAAAAAGATCTTTAAAAGAAAGTTGAAAAAATATTGAGTTTTATTCACTTTGAAGTTATCTCTTTAATGTAAGCTATATGTGCAAATAGGTTTATATTTTTAGAAATAAAAAATTATTTTTAAAAACAACTTTTAAACATGCTCGTAGTTTTTTTAACAAAAAAAAAAAAATGATAAGACTCCAATGGCTCAAAGTGTTGTGTAGTTTTGAAATCATTGGTAAATGAAATAAAAGATGTCGTTTACAAAACTACTTAGGGACCCTTGTATGTAATGAACACAACATGTCTCTTCAAGTTAATGATTGGATATGTGTTCCAGTTGATGAGAAAGAAAAGAAATGGACCATTGTTTTGGTATGTTTTCTTTCACAATTAATATGAAATGAAATTATTCTTGTCTTACCTTTTGACTATTGTTTGAATCAATTCAGGAAAAGTTTGATGTTGAGGAGGATAAAAAAGATTATATATCATCCTTAGCCTCAAATAAATATAGAAGCTACATAAACAAAATGAAAGTAGCCTACCATAACGCCTAGGCTATAGATGAGGAAATGTTAAGATATAAGGCATCAATGGGTTTTTATGCTAATTTGAGATGACTTGTCCAGTTTTGGAGTTCAAAAGAGGCGTAAGTAAGATTCTAATAAGTATTTTTTTTAATAATCATATATTTACTTTTATTCACTTCACATTTGTATTTGTATCAAATACAAGTCATCTCTAAAAGAAACAAGGAAAATAGAGCTAGACAAAAAGATAATCACACATCAGGATCTAAAAGTTTTGCATAACTCCATTATGAACAAGTTTGTACATCATTTTTAACAATATGTTATTTATGATGAGTTTATTATAATATAATAATTTAAATATCAGTTTTTTTTTCAACATGACAAGCATGATTAAAGGAGGATAGCACACGACTAAATGGGGTAGAGATGTTTAAGCTCACACATACACACGAAAAGATGAAACCTCAGTTGACAATGCATCCCATGAAATTATGGTGAGTAATTAATATTTTTCATAATAATTATTAGAGAAATACAATGATATGCTTAGAGTGATTTTGCCTTAACCATCCTTGTAGGCCTAGTTTGAGGAGATTATAGTTGTACTTCAAACACAATCACAAATGGGAGACTCTTCATTATCCCCTCCATTATCAGTGGATGACATCTACACATAAGTAATGGGTTAAGAAAGACATGGTTGTCTGTGTGGTTTCAAGTCTTGTGCAACTCCTACATTAGTATTTGGAGACAAATAAAAAAAAGAGACAAATGCAACCCTTGCATCAAAGCTTAAGGGAACACAAGAAGAAATAGTTCATTTTATATAACATGAAAATCAGATGCAACAATGAATTTAACATCAACAAGAGTAATTGCAACAACAAGGATAATTGCAGCAGCAATAGGGATAGTTACAATAACAACAACAAATGAAGATGATGCGATAACACATATAATAGATGCAAACTATGATGTAACAAATATTTCAATTTCAATAAGAGAAAGGCCAACAAGCTGGTCCATTTTCTATGTGTTGATTTTCTATAAAAGAAGTTTATTTTGGAGTTTGTAAAAGTACACTTTACTAATGATTGAATGCTTGGAAGCAAATTAATTTTTTATTTATGTTGTTTTTCTTGAACAAATTATATCTCCTACTTATTAGATGTTATAGAGTGAAAAAGTAAAATTGATTTCCTTTTTCTTTAAATTAGGTATTAAGGGAGCTCTTTGTTGATGCGGTTATTGATTGGTTTATAATAGCTATATATAATAATCATGGTTTTACATGATTGTGGTTTAAAAACTTTCATTTTTTATATACAGAGTTTATCAGTATAGACTCTAGAAGCACAAGCAATTTGGTTCCTTATAGTGGAACCTCTAAAGTTTTAAAGCAATCAAAAGAAGTAAATGTCTTTCTTGATGTTAGTTTTTATTTACATGTAATTACTCTTAGAAATCAATACTACACACTTATTTTGTTCTATGATTGATACATGATGGTGCATCTTTGGCTACTCTTTTTATTTTCCAAGATAGAATGCATTCATTATGGGCATTTTAGAAATGATAATTGAAAGAAAACTCATATCTTTCTACACTTGTTTAACATTTTCAAGTATTGTTCTTGGTATCCAAAAGGAAAATTGCATGTCTTTAATCTAGGATTTGGTGTTAATTCTATTGATTTTTCTCTGTTATTTCATAAACCTTGTTGATCATGCAGATTGGACTAGGAACTCACAACAATGTGTATAAAGCCCACAAATTTCCTATTAGCAAACTAAAAATTACCTTACTAACAAAGTATTTGATATACAATCATTGTGGAAGAATTAATTCTTTTGGTGTACACTGCTTTTCCCACTAGCTTTTGTTGTTTTTTATGGAATCAAAGTATTACGTATTTTTTAAACTAAAAAAATTACAAAAATATAACTATTTGCCATGTATGGGAAGCTTATATGAAACAGGAATCGCGAACCTCCATTACTCTGAAATTAAGTCAAAAAGGAAAGGTGCTAATAAATTTTTGTGATTCGAATTACAATTCAAATAATATGTTATGTGAATGTTTGTTTTTACTAACTGGGATTACTACTCAGCAGACATTTGTTGTGACTTAATTTGATACTATGCTAGGTAGTTTATGGTGTTGCATGAATAGAATTAGAATCGTTTTTTATTTTTTAAAAAATTCTCTCTATTGTGGCATGCACAATTTGACTTGACTCTCTATGCATGGTGCTATGTTCGTGGTAATTAGAAAGTTGTTTTCACTTAGAAGCATATGTTCAAATCTCACAATGAAGGTAAGTTCTTTTCTTTTATGCATAATTAATTATTTAATTTACTTTTTTAACATCACATGTCAGTTTCTTTTTCTGTCACTATTTCTATGATTAAATCTTCTAACTTTTAACTTTGCTAGTAATTAGAAGTATTCTCATTATTTTTTATTCCATATTGGTATGAACGGTTTCTTAAATAATTATAATTGATTCAGTAAATTAATTTACTTTGATTGTAGGGTTCTATAGGTTTTATCTTTTACCTATAGTTTAAATTACTAGAGTTATCACATCAACGCAAAAAATCTTTATGGCATGGTATTTAGAATTCTAAAGAAAAAACAAAAACTTGATTTAAAAAAGAAAAAATTTAAATTTAAATTCTACACAATTCTAGCATTTTTTTAAAACATATTACAAAAAATATATATTTTTGCTCAATCTTAAAAATCTAAACACCACTTAATGTCATAATTTATCAACTTAGCTTTCATTGAATCTCTTTATACTTACATATGTTATTTCAGTTAATCACCCAACAATCTTGAATCTTTAATAGAAAATGACACACAATCCATTAGAAAAGTTCTAAGTCATGATGAATAGAACAAGATGTTAACTTAAATTAAGCAATCTAATGCACCAACAATATCCTCATTTTCAATTTTGTGACAAAACATAAATTACATAAACCCTTCAATACTTTCAAATGGAGTTACAAATGTCTTAGTAACACTCATCTAAACCAAACATCCTTAAAAAGAGTATGCAATGGCAATAATGCATTCAATGAACAAACGTGATCTACACACACAAACCAAACAAATAACCAAGTAAAGTATTGTGTGGGCAAAATAATATAACAACAAACACAAGAGATCATGATAATATAAGTCAAGATAAATAACGAAAATCAACATGCCTATCATATATATCAACATATTTCTCCCTTTTTGTCACAAAACTAACAAAAAAAATTAAAAAATAAAGCAAGAAACACAAGAGAGACAAGATGAAGCATATCACAACGTGGATTGCTCACAAGCTAGCTCGAGTTCTACACTTCCACTACTTGCAAATCTCAATTACTATAACTTGTTGTGTTTTGGGGCCTTCATTCTTTTCTAATCATCCTTAAATTTGCATCATTTTATAGTAGATAAGGACAATGGTTGAAAACATGGCATGGGTATATTAAAATATGGTATTAGAAATTCCAATGTCACAAGTCCGGTATCAGTTTGGTATAAGATAATAGGTTAAGAAGATGAAATTTCATTTTAATTTTGATAGCAAATTTCTTTTATTTGGGTACTGGTTTTGATATCAAATGAAACTTCTATTTTCCAAAGAGATGTCAAAATTGATATTAGGATCTTATATCAATTCTTTGCTTGTTGAACCTTAGCTATCAAACCAATATTGGTTTTCTTTTTGCGTCTCGGTACAATCATTTCTGCAATCATATTTAATATCAAATTTGATATCAATTGTATGTCAACATTGAATTTGATATTAGGTCCAATGTTGAAATTTCCATTCGGCTATTATCAAAATGTTATCAACTAATTTCTATGCTCCTGTCAAATTTGTCATGGGACTTGATATTAGTTTTGGCTTCATGGAAATTTGATATCAAATCTAACATTGCTTGTATCACTTGCCTTGGTATCAATTTGCTCATTGTTTGACATCAAAATTTAGATATCATAGCTTATGGTATCAATTTAAACTATTTCCACTACTTTTCATCTTCTTGCCACTTGCATGCTTTTCATTGATTTTGAGCTACAACTATCCATTCTTAAACAAAATTTTGAGACTATTCTATCCTTTGGAAAATCAAATGGTCCATCCCATGGTTGGATCTTAGGTCTCATTCATGCAATCCTTTCATTAAGTTCACATATTCTATTGTAGATTAGCAATCTACCTTGACAAAGTCACCTCAACTTCCTTAGTAGATACCAAATGTGTTTTAAACTTAATATATTATTTAGTGTAGGTTTAGTGGATTAAAATTTTCCAAGCACACAAAAAGTCCTAATCCATGAGAAGGCCCTTACATTCTTGCATAGTCATTCAAGAAAGAAAGATATGTAAGCATTCTCCAAGGCATACCATATTGGTCTGCTTAGAGGAATAACATAAATTGGGAGTGATGACTATCTCCTTAAATAGTGCTAGATTGGCATTATTAAGCATTAAATTGCTCGTGTGCCAATAGATCAAACCAACTTAGTTGGACTCTAGTGTTACTCCCTATTGAAAGTTAAGAGATTTTCCCATGCACATACTTTTATACAGTAAATCTTTCATAGATCCATCAATTTTGAGGCTTACTATCTCAAGATGCACTTAGAAAGCTTGTAGTTAAAGAATATTAACTAGATACATGCAAATATTCTTGAAAACTAGAAAAAAAAAACAATTTAAATGTTATATATTGTAGTTTCTAAAAAGGGAAAAAGTGTTTCAAGTTCCCTTTTATAAGTTTTTATATTTTCCTATTATGATGTATTATTGAAAGAAAATTTCCTATTCTTACAAAGAAGTATTAATTTCTTTTATAATTACACAATTTGTTTCTTATATAATACATTCTTAATTATATAATAAAGAAAATTTATGAAAATTTTTTGCCTAAAAGATTTTTTTATATATGGGCCTTTGGGATATGAGAGATTGATAGTAATCTCCTTACACAATAGTGATATTTCCTTGTTGTCTTTATGTACCCTTAGAATCAAACAACATAAATTATTGTGTGCTTTGTGTTTCATGGTTTCATTTTCTTTGTTTATTCACCCTATCATTGGTTTTGATTGTGGCATCACAACAAAAGAAATGCAATCGTTCTATAATTTTGTTCTTACTTTGTGGGTCTAGTTGCATTATTATGATATTCAAATAATATTGCAGAATTATGAAATTAGGATTTTATTTATTAGATCAAAGTTCTATCCAATAACCTAAAAACTAAAGCAATTGGTCATAATTCAGATCATCCAGCACATTCGATCAAGCTAAATAATATCACACTTCAATATAACTGATCAAGTGTCGACATAATAGGCTATAATAATAAGGGGGCTTCCACCCATAAAAACTACAACAGCAGAGGTTTCAAGCTTCAGAATATGCCAGCATAAATGATATTAAACACCCAGTTTCGACCTATGTTGCCATTTAAGATGACAACCAAACATTCACAAATACGATAAAGCATCCACTACCTTACTCATCCATAATGGTGACCCTTCTCCGTCTCCATTGCCAAAGAGCTTGAATTGTACCAGGGCCGCCATACTCTCATCAAGCTCTTTTTGCTCTGAACTAGGTACCATTCTCTCCTACTGTGATTTACTTTTCATTTGGAGGATTCTCTTCAGACAAAAACTCCTTAATCGGCGTGTAAACTTTTGAGGATGGTGGGAAACATGAGTTGAAGAAGGACGCCACTGAAATTCTTGGACCTTCATGCTGTGCCAGTACTCTGTGTTCTACACTATTAAACCTGCCGTTGGTTACAATCTGAAAAAGTCCAACAAAAAGCAAAGTTGGCTTTTAATCATGGATTACTAATCTGAAATATCATGTCCTCTGATACTCCAACTAATTACAAATGAATGAATTTGTCTCTACTCTTCAATATGAAATATGCCCTTATAAGAGAATACGTGCTGTCCTGCACAATTATTCGGTCAAAGAAGAAAGGTCCCAGTCTTTTATGAGGGAGGAAGTGAACTAATAGAACAAGTAAATCAAGTGTAATATAATGGTTAGATTCACCTGCAGAACATCTCCGGTGTTTATTACTAGGGCCCCAGGTATGGGAGGAACATCCACCCAGTGATTCTCATGAAGAATTTGGAGACCACCTACTTGGTCTTGCAAAACAATAGTAAGAAAGTTAGAATCAGTATGGCGTTTGGTGCCCAGCGTCAATTCAGGTTCAGGACATGAAGGATAGTACTGAGCCAAGAAGAAACCCTGCTTAGCAAATTCCATGTTTTTAAAATGATTTGGTTCAAGTCCAAGAGCCTCAGATAGCAATTCTAACAGAGTATACCCCAAATGCTTTACTTGCTTTGAGTATTCCACCACTATATCTCTGCAAGGCGATCAAGCACATATAATTAGACATACAATTGCAGCATTTGGAAATAGGTCATTCACTTAGTTTTGCCAATGGTGCTGTGTGTTATGATGTACCTGCATACTAAAGGCAGTTGTATGGGATCAGGGGGATTAGGAGTGATGGTAATCAAAAGGGTATCCCTCCAGGAGGCTGATGATGCCTGAAATAGATCAAAATTTGACAAAAATATCACCTTTTTTGTAAAATCACGAGTATAATACTCTTTCTTCACTTCAGCATCTTGCTCATGAAATCTACGTATGCCTTCGATCATCTCCTCCAAAATCCCTTCTGAAATTCCATGATTGACTATCTGAAAGATGCCCCAGTTTTCACAAGCTTTTTGAACTTCGTTGATGATTTTAGCATGGAGAGTCACATCATTCTTGACACCTTCAAGGTCTATGATTGGAATATTAGAATGAGAGTCAATGGGGCCTGATTTCTCATAGAGATTATGTTGTGGATGGATAAACATCCGGGGGATCTTTGCCAGCCCAGCATCAACAAGCCCCTTCACACCAAGTTTCGAGTCATCAAAAGCTTTCAACTCAATAATTCGGTCATATTTAGATTCAATTTCTTCTTGCACAACGGCCATGCTTGTCAGCACAATCACTCCTTGGAGAGTCAAGAGGAGAAGGCTTAAAGAAAAGGTAGCGACATAGGGAATCTTAAGTACACACTAATTCGCTCGAAACATATGCCAGAACTGAAATGTCTTCAACTACTTGTTGGGGCCCTGCCATGTAATGAAGCGGTGACTTTTTATGAATACATAGTAAAGGTGGGGCCTACATTGACAATAACATCAAACTGCAGCCTCCACAGGATGCAAACCAATCTGGAAGAGAATTGAATCAATTGTCTCTTTCAATGCAGAACAAGATGCAATCTACATGTATAATAAAATGTAACCCACAATAAGCATACTGTAGCGTTCCTTTTGGTGACACAACACTGTACAATTTCATTTTCTAAGGTGTCACAAAGAAGAATTTTCTCTGCAAGGAAACTACCACTAGGCTTTTGGTGTAGAGATTTGGATGTATTTTAGATTCAATGCTTCAGTTCCAAGGATGGAAGTTCCTCTTTTGGATTTCAAATTCCAAATGAATAAAGACTTACCATTTTCAGATCAAGTCCATGGTACAATCAGCTCTAAATAATATGCAATGTTATTTTCCAATGTTCCTATCCATAAATGAATAAACAAGACTTCGTCTACTACTTAGACATCACTTTAACTAGCCCTTCAAAGTACAGGGTCAAAGAGGCTTTACCCAAATGTTCGGGGAGCAACCAAAGCTACTCAGAATTTCTGCTAGTTACCAAATCCACTACTTTGAATGTGGTAGTGTGCAGCAACCTCTTTTCAATGATTTGTAGAAGTTTGAGGCCTACCCTGCGTTGAATTGTCCTCTTCATGAATACCAAATGCACCCTAAAGTTATTAGTAAGCCTGCACATGTTTGGTTTATATTTGAGTGACGGACATTTTTTAATTTATTGTTTGATAATAGAGATCAGCTATACAACATAAAGAAATGGGGAAATGATATGTTCAAAACTAGTCATTATGCATGCTTTATGTTACACGGCCTTTTTAAAATAAGAAATTGAGATGGACATTTTGTTCTCAAGTGATTGACATTTTTCTACCAAAAATGATAAAAATCTTTCCTTGATGGGGATTGAAGATGATATTTAAAGGAGAAGCCTATCTTTCTTTGTTGTATGGCCTCAGGACTAAATGGCAGAAGAGAGAGATTTAATGCCACAACACGAGAAGATCTAGTTGAAGGTGAATTGTGGATCTTATCATATATTCCTTTCCAAGCTTAGAAGCCTGAAGTACCAGGCTCCTTATATCAAACTTTTCATATAACCACTCATCCTAAGTGATTTCAATGAGCACACAACTGTGAAATGGAACTGAAATTGGGATATTATAGCAAACTTCTACTTGGTCAATCATGACAAACAAGAAAATGGAAGGCAATCCACAGAAACTCTTTGAAGATGCAAACACATCTAGTCCATAGATATTTGCAATTTTCTTTGATCAGTGCACTTGTTCATGGTAAAAATGCCAAACAACTATTTTATCTAAAAATGATGGCAAGAAGCACAGGCTAAGTCGGTGGGCTCTGGCTTAGGCCTTCAGGCGACGTTTAAGTTCTGGATAAATCTTTTGTAAAACCAAGGTTTTAGTCCTCACTTTATGTTTTCCTCCCAAACTCATATCCTCCCATAAGTGAGTTGGAACATGCCAAAATGGGAGGTCAGGCTTTCACCCATTTTACACTCCCTGGATGACTTAATTGTAGTTAGATTCAATGTCTGTGCATATGCCTACCTCTCAAAATCTAACAGATTAAAGGAGAAAAAAGAAAAGTACACATGAAAATTAGAATTACATTATACTCGGTTTCTAAATCAAAGACAGGTTCCAGCCATAAACTCTAAATGCTAAGAGCATTTAATATTGAAATAAAAACCAAGTAAGCAAGAAAGAATGTTCAAATTTAACAAGCATGGAAGAGCTGGAAATTTGTTGAGGCACTACGCCCATATTTTTGACATACAGCAGCCAGTTTTTGGGCTACCAAAGCAAACCCCATGGCCAACTGATTCACAATTTCAAATGCACTAGTGAAGAAGTCCCAGACCCTTTTGAGTAGTAGTGCTTCAGATAGTCTTCGGCAGTGGTTTCCTTGTACACTGGAGGATTTTCCTCTAATAACAACTCTCGAATTGGTCCATAACATCTTGAGTTATCTTCTGTATCAAAAAATTCTGTTCTAAAGAAAAATGCCACCGAAATTCTTGGGCCAACTTGTTTTGCAATTGCCTTGTGATGGACGCTTTTAAGGCTTGTCGTTAGTGAGAAGCTGCATGAAAACAAGCAAGAAATCTAGTAAAACAGTGATTTAATGTTACAGGAAAAAATTGAGATTATTCAAGAATAAGAAGGTTTGTACATATAATTGGTGTATATGAGCTAGATATTTCAGATGTGTACAATCCATTGGAAGAAAAATCTTTTAACTTCTTCCCAGGAGCAACAATTGAACAATTAGTATCCAAAGTAGTCAGTGGTTCCTATACCAAGAACATGTGAATAGAGGGATCTCAATCCTAAAAACACCAGTGGCACACAATATAGGATATTCATGTGACAAATAGTGAAGCATTCAAACCTGATGTTGGATTTCATGTCACTTAAAGTGAGGTAGTATAATTAATATGTAACTCAAGATTAGTGAAATGTAGAACTGCCTGGAGAAAATCTCCAACATTTACTATTAGTGCTCCAGGGATGTGGGGAAAATCGACCCACTGATTCTCATGAAAAACTTGGAGGCCACCCAGTTGGTCTTGTAAAAGTATGGTCATGAAATCAGAATCAGTGTGACTTCTGATGCCCAGTGTCATTTCAGGTTCAGGGCATGCTCGGTAATAGTGACCCAGAAGGGAAAGCCTTTCAGCACATTCCATGTCTTTCAGATGGTTTGGATCGAGTCCAAGACCCACTGACAGTAGTTCAAACAGAATCTCTGCACTTGCTTCAAGTATGCCATCGCAATGTCTCTGCAAGTTGATCAAGCACATATGATGACACAATTGATGGTTCTGGAGTGGATATATGTAAGCACCTAAAGAGGAATTATAGGAACGAAAAGAAGAAAAAAAAGGAGAAAAACAACTGCATGGCAGTTTCTGTGGGCAACTTAATGTAGACAGCAACAACAACTCATAGTTACTTGAATCAACCAAATGGCAAACCATTAAAATTAAACCACAATAACTAGTTAAACTGAAACAAGCAAACATAATTAGCTTTGGTTTTAGTCGAAGTTAAGACCTACTAAACTGAGCAAGATTTGTGTTGTACATGTCAATATAGTCCTGACATACCTGCATACTGCAGGCAATATTTCCGGTTCTGGTGGAATAGAATCCATATTAAGACCCAAGGTATCCCTCCAGGTAACCGTCGGCGCTTGAAATAGGTCAAAATTGGATAGAAATACCACCTTTTTTTTTTAGATCACGTGAGTATAACTCCTTCACTTCAGCATCTTGCTCGTGAAACCTACGTATCCCAGCAAGCATCTCTTCCAAATCACTCTTGGTAATTCCATGATTGACCACCTGAAAGAAGCCCCATTTTTCACAGGCATTTTGGATCTTCTCTATGGCTTTGGCCCTTAAAATTACATCACTATTGACACCCTGAAGATCTATGATTGGAATACTAAACTGGGAATCCTCACAAGCTAACTTATCCTGGGGATTGTGCTGTGGATGGATGAATATACGAGGGATCTTCATCACCCCTGCATCTACGAGTCCCTTTACACCAAGTTTGGTATCATCAAAAGCTTTTATTTCACTGTTCCAGTCATTTCGCCATCCGATTTCTGCCTCAACTTGGTTCATGCTGGTGATCATAAATTCTTCCTCAGTGAAATTAAAACTGTGTTTGGAGTGAGAAACCCTCCGCTTATTCATTAAAGGCTTCTGAATCATCAAAAGCTTTAGGCTCACCTTCCTATTCAAAATATTTTATTTACTCCATTGATTTCTTTTTCCTTTTCTGTCAGTGCTTTTGTTGTAAATATTTTAGTATAAATGCCAACTTTCTTCTTTTGAAAAAGCGAAATTGCTCTAAAATATAGAATAAAAAATAAAAAATGGAAGGCAAACTTCCTTTTCACTCCATGTTCTAGATGCCTAAGAGCACGCTGAGTCGCATGGGCTCAGGCCTTATCTATGAGTATGGATTGAGGTGGGGAAGTCTAGGAGCATGTTTAACAATTATTTTTTAAATGATTTTTTATTTTTTAAAATAAAAAAATAAGTTTGATAATTAAAAATTATTTTTTATTTTTTATTTTTTAAAAACAAAAAATAAAGTATTTTTAAATAATATATTTTAATTATTTTTATTTATTTATTTTATGATTATTTTAAAAAATAATTATACAAATACGTAGAACGATTTAAAAATAAAATATTCTATAAAAATATAATTTTTAAAAATATTAAAAACATGTTAAAAATATTTTAAAGTCTCAACAGATTTTTGTTATAAAAAATATATTAAAACAATTTCAAAATACTGTTCCCAAATGCTATTTTTTAGAACTATTTTGAAGAATAATTACTAAATAGGGCCTTAATCTTTTCCTCATGGGTTCATGCCTCAAGGATTTGGGACAAGTAGGTTAGGGCCCATTTGAAACAGGTTACCAACTACACAATTCTAGATGCTAAATGCCTTTAAGGAGAATGAACATTGGGTGGAAATTCTGCAGTCCAGAATTTTGAGATGAAGAAGAACCATCAACCACTTTTTGAGCCACTGAAGCGAACCTAATGGCCAAGTTTAAAATTACAGAACATGTACCAATCCCAGTTCTGGAGATGGTCTTTCGCAGCCTTAAAATGCAGTAGGGAAATGAGCAAGTGGCTTCCCAATACAAGAATGTAGAATTACCTATACAAGATCTCCAATGTATATTACCTGTGCTCCAGGCATAGGGGGAACATCGACTACTGAGCCATTCGGTAGGGGGAACATCGAGCTACTGTGCCATTTCTTTCTCATTTTTTTTTTTTTTTTTTTGTTTTCCTTATTTTTTTCTTTTTATCTTATTTTTTGCAAATATTCCCTCAAATTTTAACATAAATTTACAGATTTCAAGGTTACAATCAAAACATATTTCAAAATAAAATCAGCAGCTGTCTCCATTTTTCCAGCATCACAGCCTAAATCCATTTTAAGATGAGTAAATGAAGAGCCACATGAGAGCGTGAGGCTCGTGCCTTTCCTCCATCCTAAAAATAAAAATAAAAATAAATTAATTAATTAAAAAAAATCAAAAAGGGAAAAATCTATTTTTTATTATTTAAATCTTTTTCCTGTTATTATTAAAATCTTTTTCCTATTGACCAATTTTTATATTGTAACCACAATTATTTAGACTATGACGTAGCTACATGGCCTAGGTGGCTCGCTTCCTCAAAAAATATTGGTTGGGTGCCCTAAAAATTTAATTCAATAGAGATTTAAATATATTTTAGTTCATGCATACCAATGCCTACTAAAATTATTAGTAAACTTGCACGCATTTGACCGACATTTTTTAAGTTATTGTTAAATAAAAAAGATGAGCTATACAACATTAAAAAAATGGAGAAATGATACATTCCAAACCAGTCATTACGCATGCTTGATGTTATACGGATCCTTTTAAATGAGAAATTGAGATGGACATTTTGTTCTCAAGTGATTGACATTTTCTACCAAATAAGATACAAATCTGTCCTTGATGAGGATTGAAGATGATATGGAGGAGAAGTCTATCTTTGTGGTATGGCCTAAGGACTGAAAGGCAAAAGGGAGAGATTTAATGCCACAACACAAGAGAAGACCTAGTTGAGTCACATGCAATTTCCAAAGGATCCTTTGTAAAGATTATATGAAAGAGGTAATGGTGAATTATGGATCTTATCATATATTCAGATCGGAGCTTAGAAGCCTGAAGTACCAGGCTCCTTGTATTGAACGTTCTATATAAGCACACATCCTAACGTGATTTCAATAAGCACACATCCACGGATTGGAACTGCATTTGGGATATTATAGCCAAATTCAACTTGGTCAATCATGAACAAGAAAATGGAATGCAGTCCTCAGAAACTCTTTGAAGATGCAAACACATCTAGTCCATAGATCTTTCCAATTTTCTTTGATCAGTGCTCTTGCTCATGGTAAGAATACCGTACAACTATTTGAGCTAAAAATGATGGCAAGAAAGCACAGGCTAAGTCGGTGGGCTTAGGCCTTCAGGCGACATTAAGCTCTGGATAAAGCTTTTGTAAAACCCAGGGTTTAGGCCTCACTTCAGGTTTTCCTCTCATATCACTCAGTTGACAAATTAAAGACAGGTTCCAACCATAAATTCTAAATGCTGAGAGCATTTAATGTTGAACTAAAAACCAGGTAAGCAGGAAAGAATGCTTAAATTTAATAAGCATGGAAGAGCTAGAAATTTGTTGAGGCACTACACCCATATTTTTGACATGCAGCAGCCAGTTTTTGGGCTACCAAAGCAAATCCCATGGCCAACTTCACAATTTCAAATGCAGTAGTGAAGAAGTCCCAGACCCTTTTGAGTAGTAGTGCTTCAGATAGTCATTGGCAGTGGTTTCCTTGTACACTGGAGGATTTTCCTCTGATAACAACTCTTGGATTGGTCCATAACATCTTAAGTTATCTCCTGGCTCAAAAAATTCTGTTCTAAAGAAACATGCCACTGAAATTCTTGGGCCTTTTTGTTTTGCAATTACCCTGTGATGGACGCTTTTAAGCTTGTCGTTAGTGAGAAGCTGCATAAAAAACAAACAAGAAATCTGGTAAAACAGTGATTTACTGGAAAAAAAAATTGAAATTTATTCAAGGTTAAAATGATTTCTACACATAATTGGTGTTTATGAGCTAGCTATTTCAGATGTGTGCAATCCATTGGAAGAAAAATCTTTAACTGCTTCCCAGGAGCAACAATTGAACAATTTGTATCCAAACAAAATAGTCAGTGGTTCCTATTTCAAGAACATGTTAATAGAGTGATCTCAATCCTTAAAATACCAATCGCACCCAATATAGGATATCCATGTGACAATTAGTGAAGCATTCAAACCTGATAATGGATTTCAAGTCACTTATAGTGAGGCAGTATAATTAATATGTAACTCAAGCTTAGTGAAATGTGGACTTGCCTGGAGAAAATCTCCAACATTTACTATTAGTGCTCCAGGGATGGGGGGAACGTCGACCCACTGATTCTCATGAAAAACTTGGAGGCCACCCAGTTGGTCTTGTAAAAGTATGGTCATGAAGTCAGCATCGGAGTGAATACTGGTGCCCAGTGTCAATTCAGGCTCAGGGCATGCTGGGTAATAGTGACCCAGAAAGGAAAGCCTTTCAGCACACTCCATGTCTTTCAGATGGTTTGGATTGAGTCCAAGACCCACTGACAGTAGTTCGAACAGAGTAATCCCCAATCTCTGTACTTGCTTTGAGTATGCCAGCGCTATGTCTCTGCAAGTTGATCAAGCACATATAATGACTCGATTTAGCGCACATGGTTCTAGAGTGGATATATGTAGAACCTAAAGAGAGGAATTATAGGAATGAAAAGAAGAAAAAAGGAGCAAAACTACAGCATGGCAGTTTCTGTGGGCAACTTAAGGCAGACCAGAAACAACTCATAGTCACTTAAGTCTTAAACCACAATAACCAGCTAAACTGAAAAAAGCAAACATAACATACTTTGGATTTGAGCTGTACATACCTGCATACTGTAGGCAATGATTCGGGTTCTGGTAGAATAGGATACATAACGAGAGCCAAGGTATCCCTCCAGGAAGCTGTCGGAGCTTGAAATAGGTCAAAATTGGATAGGAATAACACCTTTTTTCTGAGATCGCGTGTGTAGAACTCCTTCTTCACTTCCGCATCTTGCTCATGAAATCTCCGTACCCCAGCAAGCATCTCTTCCAAATCACTCTTGGGAATTCCATGATTGACTATCTGAAAGAAGCCCCATTTTTCACAACCATTTTGAATCTTCTCTATGGCTTTGGCCCTTAAAATTGCATCACTAGTGACACCCTGAAGATCTATGGTAGGAATACTAAACTGGGAATCCTCACAAACTAACTTATCCTGGAGATAATGCTGTGGATGGATGAATATACGAGGGATCTTTGTCACCCCGGCATCTACGAGTCCCTTTACACCAAGTTTGGTATCATCAAAAGCTTTTATTTCACTGTTCCAGTCATCTTGCGATCCGATTTCTGCCTCTACTTGGTTCATACTGGTGATCACTAATTTCTCCTCAGTGAAATGGAAAAGATGAAGTAATGAGGCAGGGGGACATGCCTTAATCTTTTAGGAGCAGGGCTTGGTTGACTTTTCTTTTCCTCATGGGTTCATGCCTCAAGGGATTTGGAACAGTAGGTTAGGCTCTGGGCCCATTTGAGACAAGGTTACCAACTATACAATTCTAGATGCTAAAAGCCTTTCAACGAGAATGAACATTGGGTAAGCAAGAAACTGTCCAAATATAACATCCATCCAATAGCCGGAATTTTGAGATGAAGAAGAACCATCAACCACTTTTTGAGCCACTAAAGGGAACCTAATGGCCAAGTTTAAAATTACAGAACATGTACTTGGGGGTGTCTTATCCCATGTGTACTTTCATGTGTCTATCCACGTGGCATCATACCAGCTAGCCCATGTGTCACTTCTTTCACAATTGCTTGGACAACCTTCAAGGCATTTGAACCATTGGCGCTATTGAACGGCCTGCGTCTCCCTGATAGCCTCAAATCTTCTCTAATATGTGAGGCCCAGGCTAACTAACACCAGATTGACTGATGGGATTCTTTCCATCCTCATGTCTACTTCAGTAGACAGGCATGTCAAGTCTCAAGTCATCAACAAGATTGAAAGGACGGGAAACTGTTTCATGACGCCTCATCTGACACAGCCTCTAACCGCCCTGCAAATATGATGATCGCCCTATCACTACTGCGCAATCATCACTATAAGGGTCAACTTAGCACTACTGAGCCCTTCTCCACCTGTGAACACTATAAAAAAACCCTACTGAAATAGAACAAGGAAGGACACTGTGAGCTCTCGAATTCTCTCTCTCTCTCTTCGGGTTTCCATCCACTCTCAAAGTTTGACTTAGGCTTCGAAGGGTATGTTCGGACAACTCGTCCGGACATCTTTGTGAAGGGAAGCAAAAAGCCCAGATTCCTGCATCGGAACGAGAGCTTTCACTGTCACCTCTAAGTGAGGAATCCATCCTCAGTTGACCTGGTATCAATAATACCAATCCCTTTCAACTAACGATTCTCGAGATGGTCTTTTACAGCCTTAAAATGCAGTAGGGAAATGTGCCAGCGGCATCCCTATACTTTGGAGGATTCTTTTCAGTTAACAACTCCTCAATCAACAAAGTCTGGAGGATGGCAAAAAGGATGTGCCAAGAGTAGTCTAGGGCCTACAGAGTTTGCCAATACTCTTTGTTCTATGCTTTTAAATCTGTCATTTGTTATAGCCTGAAAATCCAATGATAAACTGATGTTCGTGATGAATTCACAACGTAATTTGTGTTTCATCCTGGTTTGGTTAAATGGGTATGTCCATTTGATTGTGATTTGTATGAATGACACTGTGATGGACCATCCATTCCAAGCAAATACTTTAAGGTAATATCTGCATATTCCATTGTTTATTACTAGTGCTCCAGGCATAGGGGGAACATCGATCTACTGAGTACACCATCAGATAGTAATTCAAACAAGGTTAGTCCCAATCTCTTTCTTGCTTTGAGAACACCATCACCCTGTTGCTACAAGTTGATCCGGAACATATAATGACGCAATTCTGAATGCCTCTATGGTGGATATATGTAGGTGCTAAGAATTATAGGGACCAAAAGAAGAAAAAGGCAGACTGTGATAAGCAATAGTTACTTGACTAAATCAAATGGCAGACCATTTGAAATTAAAACCCAGTTAAACAAGAAATGTTCATACCCAGTTTTTGTTTTAGTAAAAAGTTAAGAGCTGCTAACCCAAGCAATCTGCATCATGACCGCAAGTATTAGTGTTGAACATGTTGACATAAGTCTTGCAACATACCAGCAAAATGCAGGCATTTTGTTTGGTTCTGGTGGATTAGGGCCCATAGTACCAGCAAAGTTCAGCATCTTGCTCACGAAATCCACTAATCCCAGCAAGCATGGCATCCAAATCACTCTTGGGAATTCCATGATTGACTACCTGAAAGAAGCCCCATCTCTCACAAGCGGTTCAAATTTTGTCTTGACTTTTTCTGGTGGAGTTGCATTACTATTGACACCTTCAAGGTCTATGATTGGAATACTAAGCTGGGAGCCATTGGAAGCCAAGGCGTGTCATGGAGATTATGCAGTTGATGGACGAATATAAGTGGGATTTTGCCATCCCTGCATCTAGGTGTCCCTTTACACCAAGTTTTGTATCATCAAAAGCTTTAAATTAATTCACTTTTCTAGCCATATTAGGATTTGCTCCTGCCTCAGCTTTGGTCAGTGTTGGTGATCACCATTTCTTTTCACCTAAACTGAAAACTGTATCTGGAATAAGGAAACCTTCTGCTTCTTCACCAGAAGTTCCCAATCATCAAAAGCCTTTGAATCGCTTTCCCACTTGAAAGATTTTTCTAGCCCTTAGATTTATCTCTTTTCCTTTCATCAGTACCTTTGTGGGAAATATTTTTATTACAAATGCCAACTTTCTTACTAGAAAAATGTTCCTACTTTGATTTCACTACGTGTGCAAATCAATGGCAAAACAGGCTGAGTCAGGTGGGCTCAGGCCTTGTCCATTAGGACACATGAACTACGGAAAGTGAGAAGGGGTGCATGGGAGGGAGGAGAAGGAAAAGAGGAAGGGGAAGGGGAGCCATTTAGGAGAAGGCTTTATCCTTACATCATCTTTTACTCCTAGATTAAACAGTAGGTTAGATTCTGGGGCTTTTTTTCTCTCTGATTGGAATCATTTGTGCAGTGTAATGAATATCAAATTACAGGAAAGATTGATTTACTAATTAAGAGAAAATCTTTATACAAACAATAAGCTTCTCATTATACTCCCAACTCTATATCAAATACGGTTCCCAACTATATAATTCTAGATGTTTTAAGAGCTTTCTAACAAGGACGAACCCAATGGGTAAGCAAGAAACTATCCGAATTTTCCCAAGCATGCAACAGCTGGAAAATCTGGAGTCCACATTTTTGACATGAGGGATGAACCTTCAGCCTGTTTGGAAGCCACTAAAGCAAACCCAATGGCCACCTTAATAATTCCAAATGTTATAGTGAATATGTGCCAATCCCTTAGT
This sequence comes from Vitis amurensis, assembly GCA_037355405.1. Lineage (NCBI taxonomy): Eukaryota > Viridiplantae > Streptophyta > Magnoliopsida > Vitales > Vitaceae > Vitis > Vitis amurensis. The sequence continues at coordinate 26,155 of JBAPGN010002886.1, forward strand.
CTTCTAAAGTGGACTGGAAAGTTTTCCTCATCTTAGGTGCTGGATATAGTCTTTTGAAGTTATATATTTTTTACAATTAACAAAGGATCAAATCTCTCCTTCATTAAAATTGAGGGAATTGTTGTATGGGAGGAGGTAACCCCGTTGTTTAGTTTTAGGAACATAACACAAGCAATGGTAATATATATGCATTACATCAAGCTCAAACGTTTCAGACATGGATGTAGTCAGCATGAAGTTTCTTGATGCAGAGTAACATAGTAAGCAATACAACAAAGCTTTCACCTCATGCAAACCAGAGAAGCAGAGGTTTCAAGGTTCTATTAAACACCCAATTTCTACACACGATGCTAATTAGGATCTTATTCATTAACTATTTGAAGCAAGAACCAAAACATTAAAAGATATGATAAACCTTCAAGTCACCTAATCACCCATCATGCTAACTTTCTTCATCACCATTGCCAAGTTTAGAGCTTGAAATGAAGTACTCCAGAGGTGCCATCAAACCCTTTTGCCTTTCAAGTGGGCAACGTGGTCTCGCAGGGTGGCTTCCTTATACTTTGGAGGGTTCTCTTCGGTTAGCATCTCCTTAATTGGTCCATAAAGTCTAGAGGAACGCAAAAGTGATGTGCCAAAAGCACTTGCCACTGATACTCTTGGGCCTAGACAACGGTTTGCCAATACTGTGTTCTATGCTTTTAAACCTGTCATTTGTTATAACCTGGAAAATCCAAAACAAGCAAAGTCATGTTAATAATCAATTAATGATATAATTTTTGTTCCATTCTGATTTTGGGTTGTGTGAATGAGATTTTATGCAAATCTCCATTCCGAGAAAACACTCAAAATTCCCAAATTTGGAAAAGTATCTGCTGCAGTCCAACTAAGAACATATAAATAGCGTTATTGCTACACTACACCTGATGTACTGCCATATAAGAGTTCATTTCCTTCAACATTATTCAGTTCAAGAGGACAGGTATCACTCAGTTAAGAGTGTCAAAAATGAATCTATTGATCAAGCACATCAAAATATAGAATTACCTGTAGAAGATCTCCCACGTTTATTACTATTGCTCCAGGGATGGGGGCAAGATCGATCCATTGATTCTCATGAAGAACTTGGAGACCACCCACTTGGTCTTGTACAAGTACTGTAAGGAAGCTGGTATCAGTATGTTTGCGGGCGCCCAAAGTGAGTTCTGGTTCAGGGCACACTGGGTAGTAATGACCCAGAAGAAAAATCCCCTCAGCACACTCCATGTCTTTCATATGGTTTGCATCGAGTCCCAGAGCCTCTGACAGTAATTCAAACAGAGTATAACCCAATCCCTTTACTTGCTTCATGTATTGGACCACTATATCTCTGCATGTTGATTAAATCACATGTAGTATAACACATAGTGGCAATACTTGCAAGCAGCTCAACAGCTTGTTGTTGAAAGTTGGGTTTATAGGAAAATTTAGCGCTCTTTGGCACAAAATTAAACACATTCTAACCATTGAAATAGTAAAATGATGGAAGAGTGTAGAGTTTCACATAGTAATATAAAGCTTGCACCATACCTGCATACTGCAGGCAATTCTTGGGGGTCTGGAGGATTAGGAGCCATAGCACAAGCCAAGGTGTCCTTCCATGTAGCGACAGGTGCATGAAATAATTCAAAATTAGAAACAAATGACACCTTCCTCTTGGACTCCCGTACGTAGAACTGTTTTTTCACTTCTGTGTCTTGCTCATGAAATCCACGTATCCCATCCATCATCTCCTCCAAAACACTTGTGGGAATTCCATGATTGACTACCTAAAAGAATCCCCAGTTCTCACACGCATCACGAACTTGGTCTATGATTTGAGCCCGCAGAGTTCCCTTGTTATCGACACCATCAAGGTCTATCAACGGAATATATATATACCCAACAGCGAGACGGGTGAACCCGATTCCGCAGGCAGATTAGAGTTTGGGTGGATGAATATGCGAGGGATCTTTGTCACCCCAGCATCTACAAGTCCCTTGACGCCACTTTTTGAATCATCAAAAGCTTTTAACTCACTGTCCCGATCATATTCAGATTGAAACATAGCTGAGCTTGTGAGCATCATTTTCTGTTCACTGTGAGATAATCGATCAATGGGACATGAGTGCCAAATATGTTGTGGTAGAGGGAAGGTAGAACCATGCGAGGTACGGGTGGGGGAAAGAGTCTGATTTCATGTCCCTGTCATGAACTATAATGTGTGGTCAAACATATTTATATTGAATCCTTTGTACAACTTGAGTTATCTTTGAAAATTTGTATGATATTTGTGTATAAAAATAGTGAAATATGATGAATTATCTATGCTCTTCTTTATATTTTAAAATTAAAAAAAGATTACCATTAAAAACAAATACCAATAAATTTATAAAAAAAATTTCTTTTTTTTTTTCCTTTTTACTTTATTTCCTTCAATTTTTCTTCTAAACTCATATTTCAAAGTTGCAACCAAAACATATGTATCCAAACAATATCTGTAGCCTTGTCTCAATTCTTCCAATATGACAACCTACATCCATTTTAAAATAACCAAATATGGAACCACAAGGAAGCGTGGGGCTCGTGCCTTCCCCCTGGATTCCTTCTTTCTTAATCATTTATAAATTTGTAATTGTTTTAATCTAGATGCTTTAAATTCTTTTTTATTTTCCTCTATTGACCAATTTTTATATTTTAACCACAATCATTTAAACAGTGACGTAGCCACTTGGCCTAGAGGCTTAAGCAGCACGTTTCTATGCCCCTAAAAAATTATTAGATGGGCAGCCCTAAAAATTTAATTCAATAAACTTCATATTTTATAAAAGTTCAGAACTAGAAAGTTTCAACTTTGTATTAAACTATATATCAAGTAAGATTTAATTAATAACTATTTGATTACAAATAATTTTTCACTTTTATTATTTAAATATAAATTAATGTTTGAAATAAAAAGTTTCTTTATATTCATTTCTTTTACTTAATAATTTTTAATTCTACAAATTTAGATGATAAAATAAAAAATTAAACTTATCTTTTTTATCTAACAATTTTTTTTACTTAAATTTAAATAGAACTTAATTTTAATTTAATTTTAAATACAACTTAATAATATTAAACCGAGTAAAAGCCATCAACATGCCCTCCGGAACTAGTGCCAATACTCCATTTGCGACACAACCTGCTAGACTTTGTTGTAAATTATCCTGGAGATTATGTTGTGGATGGATGAATGTACGAGGGATCTTTGTCACCCATCCATCTACGAGTCCCTTTACACCAAGTTTGGCATCATCAAAAGCTTTTATTTCATTGTTCCATTCATTTTGCGATTCGATTTCTGCCTCAACTTGGTTCTCACTAATTTTTTCTTAGTGAAATGAAAACTGTGTTTGGAGTGAGAAACACTCTGCTTATTCGTTAAAGGCTTCTGAATCATCAAAAGCTTTAGGCTCACCTTCCTAATCAAAATCTTTTATTTACTCTATTGATTTCTTTTACCTTTCTGTAAGTGCATTTGTTGTAAATATTTTAGTACATAGGCCAACTTTCTTCTTCTTTCTTGAAAAAATAAATGTCCACTACCTTTGCTTGGAAAAAAAAATCCAAACTTCGTTTTCACTACATGTGCTAAAGGCCTAAGAAGGCTGAGTCAGGTGGGCTCAGACCTTATCCATGAGTACAGATTGAGCTGGGGAAGTCTGGGGACCACGTGGGGAGAAGGAAAAGGATGAAGAGGCAGGGGACATGCCATAATCTTTGGGAGAATTGTGTTTTCAACTCAACTAAGTTGGGTAATTGAGGTAAAGTCCTTCTATCACTTATAATTAAATTTAAAATCCAATGAAAGAGTAGAAATTAAGAGGAAGAATATTGTCTTTAAAAAATTCTTAAAATACCCTTAACTATTAAATGAAAAAACTAACCAATCACCTCACATTTTTTATTCTCTCTTTGACTCTTTTACCCTTTTCTCACCTATTTAATAGTGGAATTAAGTTGAATTTTTTTTTTTCATCAAATTGAATATGAAAGATGGTTAAAAATTATTATTGCCAAATACATTTTTGAAGTAAATAACTTTTAAAATACCTCATTAAATATTATTCTTTTTCAAATTTACATAATGTATAATAAATATTTTTTAAATATATTGAAAACTTACATAATATATAATAAATATTATTCTTTATTTCAAACTTATATTATTTCTCATACATATTAAATAATTTTTAAACACTTCATAAAATATTAGTATTATTTGTTTGTTCTAACTTATAAATTAGATATCATCAAATATTATTTTTTTTTCAAATTTATAGAACATATAATAAATACTTTTTAAATACCTCGTAAAATATTATTATTATTTTTTCTAACTTGCAAATTAAACATATAGTGTTTATTATTTTAAAAATAATGTAAACACTCACATGCATATATATATATATATATAATATTAATCAAGAAAATAATATTTTTAAGACTAATTTACCAACTTTTCGATAATTTTGAAAGTGTAAATAGGGTAATTGGCCGAATTAAAGTCTTCAAAATATTCAAAATTTCTCCATTCCAAAATTACCTAATTTATCTCCACACTAATCCTAAATATTTTTTAATAAATATTTAAATATTTAAAACCATTAAAATAAATACTTTCTAATTAAAGCAATTTTTTCAAAGTAATGAGATAAAAATCATGAAATCTTCAAAACTATAATTACAACAAATATTTTTAATTTTAAAACTAATTTCATAATTTAAATTAATGATTTTAAAAAAATAAAAATATTATAAAAATAATTTTGTTTATTTTTAATTCCATTTAAATATGATTTTTTTAATCTCTATTGATAACAATAAAATTATGTTTATAAAGGCAAAATAGTAAAAATATATATTTCATTTAGTTTACTTATAATGAACAATTCAAACATGATTGATTTTAATTTTATTTCTTATGTGTTAATTTTTGTAGGGAATGTCTTAATGACATAATTTGGTAAAAAAAAAAAGAAAAAAAAAACTATCAATAATCGTCTTAATGTCAAACTCAAATTGTTTAAAAATCGTACAAAACCTATTAGCAGTCTTGGTACACCCTTGTACATTTAACACATTTCCTTTGTACAGTTAGTGTAATACGCTTGTATAATGACACAAATTTCATATCTCTCATAAGTTATATGTCCATATAGGTGTATTAATCATATTTTTAATGATTTGGCTGAGAAAATGGTGGATGAATTAAGGTCAAATTTTTTCCCCAAATATCATTATTGGGGAAAATATTGGAATTTTCATGTGCGAGTTAAATAAAGTGCATGACATAGGTGTACAATCCTTGGATGACAAAGAAAATAAAAAAGTGGTTTAGAATAGATTGAAATCTTTCACAAAGGGTAATTTTGTACACCTTTGTACAATTAGTACATTTCCCTTATACAGTTAATGTAATACTCTTGTATAATGTCATAAATTTCATATCGCTCCTAAGTTATGTGTCCACGTAGGAGTGTTTAACCATATTTCCAATGGTTTAGTTGAAAAGATGGTGGATGACTTAAGGTCAAAAAATTTTCCCCAAATATCATTATTGGAGAAAATATTGGAATTTCCATATGGGAATTAAATAAAGTGCATGACATATATGTAAAATTCATGAATGAAAAGAAAAATAAAGAATGACTCATAATCGATTATAATCTTTCACAAAGGGTAGCCTTGTACTCTTTGTACATTTAGTACATTTCCCTTGTACAGTTAGTGTAATACAATTGTACAGTGGTACAATAAATGAATAAATAATTTTTTTTATTTTCATATAAAAAATAGTACTAAATAAGGTTTTCAATTTTCATTTTTAAAAATAGTTTTCATTTTTTAATTAAACATATTTTCAAAAAGAGACAATATAGAAAATAAAAATTATTTTTAAAAATAAAAATAATAAAAAATAAAAAACTAGAAAAATATTTTAAAATCAAACTCAAATATAATCTACATAATTTTTAACTACTTGTTTTCATCTAAAATAAGTAAATTACATTTTAACCCTTTTATTAGAAAAATTCAATCTTTACTATGTATTAATATAATCTACTTCTAAAATTAGGTCATATGAAAACATTTTAATTAAGTACTTAAAATAAAAACTCTCAATCTATCCTCTTTCTTTTTTTTTTTTTCTTATTTTAATAAATTTTCAATTAATTAAAATCATTAAAAAAATCCTTAATAAAAAAAATTTGTAACATTTCATATAACTTATTACTAAAAAATTATGTTAAAAAAGTTATTAAAATAAAGAAGGAAGAAGATTAAAAAAAATTAAACTTTTTAATTTATAATAGTAAAAAAAAACTTTAAAATACTTTTTAGTATAAAAGAAATTAAAATAGATAATATATTTATTTTAAACAATATTTTAATCATTAAATTATTTACTTCTAAAATGTAAAAGATAAAAATAAATGTAAAAGATAATTTTTATTTATTTAAATTAATATTTTTTAGAAAGTATTTTCCAAAACTTTGGTTGAACCTGATTCCGCTTGCAGATTGAACTTTGGTTGATGAATATGCAGGGGATCTTTGTCACCCCGGCATCTACAAGCCCCTTGACGCCAGTTTTTGAACCATCCAAAGCTTTTAATTCACTTTCCCGATCATATTCAGATTGAATTCCTGCTTGGGAATTAGTTGAGCTTGTGAGCATCATCTTTAGATTCCTTTCTTTCTTCATCATTTGTAATTATTTAAATCTAAAAGCTTTAAATTCTCCTTCATCCTATCTACCAATTTTTATATTATAACCACAATTATTTAAACTACGATGCTTCCTCAAAAAATATATGTTGGGAGCCCTAAAAACAGAAAGGTTGAATTTTATATTGAAGTATTAATATTAAGTAAGATTTAATTAACAATTACTTATATTATAAATATTTTTTTATTACTTAAATATAAGTGTTTGAAAAACGAATGATCTAATAGATAATGCTCGGGATGGGTAAATAAGTGGTTTTTAAAAAATATAATATGAATGTTGAAAAGTTCAATTCAAATAATCCTTGGAGAGTATAAAATATTCACAACTGATCAATCATAAGCGAAACATGATTTTTACTTGGAAAATAATAAATAGGATTATTATTTGAAAACTCAATAAAATTTATTCCATTTTAAAAAGTATCAAAATAAATATCTCATTTAAGCAATGACGAGCCCAAATATTTTTAGGTAAGGTATTTATAAATCTAGGAACATTATAATAAATAAAATTTAAAGAATTCCCAAACATAAAACCTTTTAAAAATAGAAAGATGAATCTCCAAAATTCTTGAAGAATTGTGTCATGAGCACTCGAGTGCTCTCCTTAGCGCTTGAGTGGCGAAGGTTTTTTAAAACATTTTTAAAATATTTTTAACTCAATTTTAAAAATCTTAGTCTACATTATCCCTTAACCGATATTAATTTATTTTTCTTAAATATTTCTATACTTACATGTGCTATCTCTATTAATCACAATATTCAAAGGAAAGTAAGACACGATTTAAAAAAAACCATAAATCAAAACAAATGGAATAAAATTTCATCCTTAAATTGCATAGCCTAATGCACCATCAGTTTTGGGGCATGGTTTATTTTTATGATCATGAAAATTCATAGTTTCATTCAATTACTATTGAAATTCTGGTTTCATTTTCTTTGTGGGAGTTCTCTCCAATGACATGAAAATGTAGATAACTGTTCACAACTCACGCTGTTCATTCCTTGGTAAACAACCATCAATTCATTAGTTTTGAGTTCAAGCTTACTGACAGAGAAAAATATAAATAAATAAATAAAAATTAAAAGAATAATCAAATGTACAGAATCATGCATATTTTTGTTGAGATAGCATGGGAGTTCAATGTAACCTCTAGACCCAAGAAACAAGAAGCCAAATAAATAATCGATAAATAAATAAAAAGAGAGGTGAAGAAACAGAGAAGAAAAGCCCACTAGAAACTTAGATTACATGGCATCAGAAAGTTTTGAAAGCTCAAATGTGCCTTGCACATGTGGTATTTCAATACAGGCCTGTTTGCATAACCTTTCCTGATGTGGATAGACCATAACAAGGCTTCTACTTCACATTCAAATCAATTACATAAGCAGATCAATGTTTCGAGTTTCAGTATGATAGCAACTCCCAATTTATACATACCTTACTAAGGAAACTACTATTAAAAGTTGAAACAATAGCCAACTCAATCACAAATAGGATAAACCCTTCCACTTCCTGGAGATTCAATTATTCCTAACCCTTCACCATCTCCATTGCCAAACTAAAGCTTGAAATGATGGAGAGCAGAAGTCCCATCATGCCTTTCTGCTCTGTGGTAGGTACCATAGTCTCTTGCTGTGGTTTCCTTGTACTTTGGAGGATTCTCTTCTGATAACAACTCCTTGATTGGTCCGTAGAGTTTTGAGGGTGGCAGACTAGATGGAGAAAAAAAGCTGCCCACTGATACTCTTGGGCCTTTATGATTTGCCAATACCCTGTGTTTTGCACTCCTAAACATGTCGTTGGATACAAGCTAAAAAATCAAACAAAAAACGTCATTGGAGAAAGTGTTAATAGTTGATAAATCATGTCATCAGTACTCCATTTGGTTGATCAAATGGCTGTCTCTTTTAGTTATATTGTAATGCGCATTTCATTTTGGTTTGAATAAATGACCAGCAGGGTAAAACACTTAAGCACGCAAAATTGGCAATTTTGATACTTACAGAAACTGAAACATAGTATGTCCACTGGTATACTCCAACAATGAACTTATGAAAGAGTTATTACTACATTAGCAATACACAAAGGACCCAATATTGGATTCATGGCCTGAAAATTATTCAGTCAAACAGTAGGAGTGGGAAAGTGGACCAATAGAGTAAGTAGATCAAGAGTAGTAGAATCTAGAATTACCTGCAGAAGATCTCCAGTGTTTATCACTAGTGCTCCAGGCACCGGGTTCACATTGACCCATTGTTTCTCATGGAGAACTTGGAGACCACCCACTTGGTCTTGTAAAAGTACAGTGAGGAATGTTGGATCAGTATGAGTTTTGGTGCCCATAGTCAATTCTGGTTCTGGGCAAGCTGGGTAGTAATGAGACACAAGGAAAAGGCCCTCAGCACATTCCATGTCTTTCAAATGGTTTGAATTGAGGCCAAGAGCCTCTGCAACTAATTCAAACAGAGTATTAGCCAACATCTTTACTTGTTTCGAGTATTCCATGATTATATCTCTGCAAGTTGATCAAGCACATGTAATGGCAGCATTTGAAAGTAGGTTAGTTACTTAGTGTTGCACATGTTAATATGACTGACAACATACCTGCATACCGCAGGCATATCTGTTGGGTCTGGTGGATTAGGAGCAATAATACAAGAAAAGGAATCCTTCCAAGTAGCTGCTGGTGCCTGAAATAGATCAGAATTGGATACAAATTTCACCTTTTTGGAGGAATCACGAGTATAAAACTCTTTCTTCACTTCAGTGTCTTGCTCATTAAATCTACGTATTCCTTTGATCATCTCCTCCAAAACACTTTTCAGAATTCCATGATTGACAATCTGAAAAATGCCCCAAATCTCACAAGCATTTCGAACTTTGTCAATGATTTTAGCACGTAGAATTGCATCACTGTTGACACCTTCTAGGTCTATGATTGGAATCCGAAGCTGGGCATTAGTGGAAACTGACTTCTCACGGAGATTATGTTGTGGATGGATGAACATACGTGGGATCTTTGCCACCCCAGCATCTACAAGCCCCTTCACACCAGCTTTTGAATCATCAAAAGCAATTAACTCACTTTTCCGGTCATATTCAGAGTCCATTCCTTCTTGAGTATTGCATGTGATCATATTTTTTGTGTTTTTTTCTGTAGGATAATCAATGGGAAAAGAGTGAAATTCTGTATTTTGAACAAATCTTAAGGAAAAGGTAGGGAGAAAGGGATCTTGCATAGTATTTGGTCTAAAAAATGTTAGTTTGGGACCAAAACTTCCACAATTAGTACCACATTATGAGTGTAGTGAGTTTATGACAGCATGGAAGGATGGTGCCAGCATTGTGATGTCCCACATCGAATAAGGGAGAATGTTCCTAGCGCTATATATGTAGAAGTTCCTTTTAACCAAGTAGACACGTTTTAAATCCATGAGGGCTCCTTTGGGTCCAAAGCGGACAATATCTACATGGTTAGGTGCGGGTTGTTACAAATGGTATCAGAGCCGGTTTGGGGGTTTGTTTGACTCCGTAATGAGTGTTTGTCTGTTTGGCCCTACAATCCCATAGGACACAACGAGGACCTTGTGTCTGCATGGGGGAGGTGTTTGTGATGTCATACAGACTCCTCTTAACCAAGTAGACGCGTTTTAAAGCCGTGAGGGCTCCTTTGGATCCAAAGCGGATAATATCTATATGGTTGCGTGCGGGTTGTTACAAGCATTAACAATAACTTTAAGCTATAGCCTCCACAGGTATAGTACCATTAGGGAAGAGGCTTCAACTTGACAGATTTGTTATCAAAACTGCCAATTACTTGCTCTGTGGAATCAATTTTCGTCTTCCATGCAGAACAAGTAAAAAAGACAAAAAATGCAAGTACTGTGTAAACTTTTTTTTCTTAACAAGGACAAGACAGAAGTACATTTCTAAAGGAGAAAAAGGGGCTCAAATGGCAAAAAGCAGAAATTTCTCTAGAGGAAGTTACCATAAACTTCTCAGCATTGAAGTTGGGGTATATATGTGAATGCATCTAAATGATTGCTTCTTGTTTATTACAATTCTTTGAGAACTCTGTGGATCAGAAGAACGCTGACCTAATGAAGCTTACCTCTAGCTTATTCAAGTATGTAAAATGGGGTTTTTCCGCTTGTGCGAAATGTCCTGAAGACTTGCACTGTCAGGCCACAGAACTCAAATTGGAAACCACCCTACCCCACCATCACATTCAACTTAAAGACTTCCTGATCTCCAGGGTTTCTCCGGGAAGAAACCTTCAGAGTCTTCACGCTTGAGGCCACTGACCTTCTTTACTGTTAAAGACTCTTCTGCACAGCCTTGACTGCAAGGATCTCAGCTACAAAATGTATATGTAGCACCACCACCTATATAAAGGAAGCTTGGCTCTCATTCTACATGGTCCTCTTCCTCAAACAATATCAGGGTAAGACATTGAGTAGAGGTTAAGGTTCAGGACTAGGTGCTGTTTGGCTGCAGGAATGTTGTTTTAGTTTGGGTATCTTGGTCTCTTTAATATTTGACTACAATTTTCCTAAGGTTGTTGGGTTACATGATTTGATTTGCATCACGGTAATAGTATAAATCCACTATGCCATGTGATGTTCAGAAAAAAAATTCAAATTTAATAATATAATTTTGTCTACCTGTTCATCATTCAATTAATTAATTATCAAAAAAAATTTAACTTAGTACAGACAAATATACCAACCAAGTATGAAGGGGAATCTAACATATTTTAACTCTGTATCCACATAGACTTGTTCCTAGGAGTTTGCAACCTTTTTCTTAGTTCACACCACCGATGGTACAGATTAAACCGTATGGGAAGGTTTGTCAAGATTGACATGGGTATTTGTTTCTAAACTCAATTTCATATTTCCAGTCATTTTCACATCAACAAGAGCATATTAACTAACCAACACAATGTTAAAATTGCTGCCTTCAATAATCAATTACACTATCAGCTCAATCGCAAAATAACTAAGTGTTCATACAAATAGAAGGTGGATTTCCCTTGAATGGATTACTGGGTCAGCTAAGTCAGTTCCAAAACAACTCCCAGATCAGTAATGAGTCAATTGGAAACAGAACGGATCTGAAGGAAAACTGAGCAGACTCAATCACAGAGGAGAAACAAATGGTTAAAAAAATATGAACCGAGTCAGGAAATCAATTCCGAATATCCAAGCATCCTTACCCATTCAATCTCGATCATGAATACATAGTGAGTCTAGCCACACCCCCAAAAAAAAAAAAAAAACAAAGAATCGAAGCTTTCCTCAGAGGAACTCAAATGTGGGCAGTGAAATGAAGGTCATACCAGAAAATTTGGGTTGCTGCAGCTGGTGGCGAAGTGGCACTGTTGTAATGTTCGCGCAACGCTTCTTTGCTATCGCCGCAGGAAGATGGAGAGCCGCCGGAAATAAAGGTAGAAGTTGTCTTCTTTGCAATGGCGAATATTTAAAAGGATCTGCCAAAAACAAAAAGTTGACAACGTGGAAGAAAGAAAAGGGAAAATGGACGAAGAAAGCTATGGCGAATATTTAGAAGGATCGGCCAAAAATAAAAAGTTGACAACGTGGAAGAAAGAAAATGGAAAATGGACGAAGAAAGCAAAGCTCAGCTCATTGGCAATGTTCAAAGCCAATTTTCAAAAACAGGTTAGAGAATAGTCATTGAAAATAGTTGTTAATTATTTTTTAAACTTAAATATGAAAAAGATTTTAAGCATAATTATTTTGGAAACTTAAATATGAAAAATAAATTTTTTTTTTTAGTATTATCTTATATATAATATAAAAGTCTTTTAATTATTCTTCATATAAAAAATTATTGTAAAGAACATTATTTAAAAAAAAACAAATACCGAAAAAGAATTGCTTTTATTTTAAGTTTATAAAATATATTTTCTAATTTCAGAAACCACTTTTATTCTAAAAAAATACACATAATTCTTTTCCAAAACAAAAATCTTTCAAAAACACTCAATGTCTATTACTTCATAATTTAAGTAAATTTTAAGTCAAATTAATATCAAGTTATTGACTTAAAATTTATTACCTGATTTTTATTTTAAGTATTAAAATTTTTTGATGAAGTTAACTTCAAATAATGTAGGTCGCTTCCAAATGCATGGGTAACATTCATATGCATGATAAAAAGGGGAAAATAATAACATCATCCTAAAGAAGTCTTGGTTTAAGAAATGTAAAAGTTTGGCCAACACTTTTAATGTTAAGAAAAAAGGAAAATTCCTAAAGATTGTGACAATTCTTAAAGGGCCATCTTGAGGAAAAATAATGTAGAACTTAAAAAGGTATGTAATTCCCCATCTTCAAGTATTACCAAGTTGCTCTTTTCATCTTTTAAATACATTTTTTTTTCTTTTTCATTTTACTATTATAGTTGTTACTATTAATTATTCACATTTTTAATTACTATTATTTATGTTATTATAGCTTGAATTTTATACATGCAAAGTCTTGCACATTAATTAATATTGTGTCATATGTATGTTTGGATTAAACTCCTAAAAGCAAGACATTATTTGAAAGTGAAAGGGGGAGATTTAGAGTATTCACCCGCCAAGGTTAAAAATGCATCCACAATAATAACCACCACTCAATAATAATAACAACCTAGCAATAATAAACAATAATAATCCAAAGATATTCAAGCAAAAAAGGGACACTAAATATAACATGGAAAAACCCTCTAAATAAAGATAAAAAATCACAGAGAAATTTTTTTTACTTCTATAAAATGGAGATACAAATAATCAAGTTTTCATTAGTTTCTTCGCTTCGAAAACTTATATAAATATGTGAGGTGGAAATCCATCACCCCAAAAAACAATTGACAGAAAGAGATCAGGAAGAAATCATACTACAAGAACTTCCCTGAAAAGTTGATGAAAGTGTTAAGATGTGTGAAGCCTAATTATTATCCTAAATAGTTAGAATATTTTAAGTTGGGGCATTTGGGGATTTTACACGTGATTGGGTTATCCTATTTATATTAAATTTAGGGTAGCCAACTTTGAGAGAGGTTTTTTTTTTTTTTTTTGTGGTATTGGGAGAAATAGAAAAATGTAAAGAGAGAAAAACTTAGAGGGTAAGGCATTTTGGGATTCTCTTGTATTCTCTTTTATCATAGTAAAAATCTACAGTGACTACAAGTGGACGTAACTCTCACATTGAAAATGAACCACTATAAATCTCGTGTGTTTTTTTACTTTAATTTTTTGCATTGGTTTATCATCGCTTTCAGAAAATATGATTAAGGTGTTTTAATCCTAATAGAAAGAACTTGTAACTTCACCTTTTGAGCCCTAAAATAGTACCCACAAAACAATCCTAATTTTCTTTCCTTTTTTCAATCAATTTTTTTCCCTAATATACTAAAGCCCTAATGTTATTTATATTTGGGCTTAAAGAATACCTAACTATAAAATAGCCTAATACATGGGCTCATGGGATGGACAAACTTGGCCCAACAATCTCTCCCTCCAGCACATGAGAGAGGACTGCCAATCTATATCCCCATCACATGGAGTTCAAACCTGCTACGCTAATGCACAACTGAAGCTTCTACTTGGGAACACCTTTGTCAACATGTTTAAGGCATTCTTGTTTGTATGAATCTTCTTCAACTTGGATGCATTTTCTTCAATTGTATCCCTCAACCACTTGAATACCCCTTTTTTTTCAATGATTTTCTTCCTTTAGGAAGTTGTACTGACTCATAGGTTTCATTTTTATACAAGGAATCCATCTCATCTTACATAACTCTCAACCAATTGCTACTATCCTTGTGAGATTCAGCTTCCTATAAAATTTATGGCTCCCCCACATCAATTATTAGCATGTACTCAAAGGAGGGATATCTAGTAGAGGGACCATGCTCTCTAGTAAACCTCCTAGCATGGTGTACCAAATCCTCCTAATGAAGTGACTACTCCTCCTACTCCTCATACTTAACTGGCTCATGTAGGTATGTCACTTGCATTATCATCTTATTTAAGCAATGACGGATCCAAATATTTTTACGTAAGGAATTTATAAATCTAGGAACGTTATAATAAATCAAATTTAAATAATTCCTAAACATAAAACCTTTTAAAAATAGAAAGATGAATCTCCAAATTTCTTGGAGAATTGTGTCATGACCACTCGAGTGCTCTCCTTAGTGCTTGAGTGTGGAGAAGGTTTTTAAAAACATTTTTAAAATATTTTTAACTCAATTTTAAAAACCATAGCCTACATTATCCCTTAACCAACAATAATTTATTTTTCTTAAACCTTTCTATACTTACATGTGTTATCTCTATTAATCACTATATTCAAAGGAGAGTAAGACATGATTTAAAAAAACCATAAATCAAAACAAATGGAATAAAATTTCATCCTTAAATTGCACAACCTAATGTACCATCAGTTTTGGGGCATGGTTTATTTTATGATCATGAAAATTCGTAGTTTCATTCAATTACTACCGAAATTCTGGTTTCATTTTCTGCATGAGAGTTCTCTCCAATGACTTGAAAATGTAAACAACTGTTCACAACTCATGCTGTTCATTCCTTGGTAAACAACCATCAATTCATCAGTTTTTGAGTTCAAGCTTACTGACAGAGAAAATATAAATAAATAAATAAAAATTAAAAGAATAATCAAATGTACAGAATCATGCATATTTTTGTTGAGATAGCATGGGAGTTCAATGTAACCTCTAGACCCAAGAAACAAGAAGCCTAATAAATAATCGATAAATAAATAAAAAGAGAGGTGAAGAAACAGAGAAGAAAAGCCCACTAGAAACTTAGATTACATGGCATCAGAAAGTTTTGAAAGCTCAAATGCGCCTTGCACATATGTGGTATTTCAATACATGCCTGTTTGCATAACCTTTCCTGATGTGGATAGACCATAACAAGGCTTCTACTTCACATTCAAATCAATTACATAAGCAGATCAATGTTTCGAGTTTCAGTATGCCCACAAATATCATAGCAACTCCCAATTTATACATACCTTACTAAGGAAACTACTATTAAAAGTTGAAACAATAGCCAACTCAATCACAAATAGGATAAACCCTTCCACTTCCTGGAGATTCAATTATTCCTAACCCTTCATCATCTCCATTGCCAAACTAAAGCTTGAAATGCTGGAGAGCAGAAGTCCCATCAAGCCTTTCTGCTCTGTGGTAGGTACCATAGTCTCTTGCTGTGGTTTCCTTATACTTTGGAGGATTCTCTTCTGATAACAACTCCTTGATTGGTCCGTAGAGTTTTGAGGGTGGCAGACTAGATGGAGAAAAAAAGCTGGCCACTGATACTCTTGGGCCTTTATGATTTGCCAATACCCTGTGTTTTGCACTCCTAAACATGTCGTTGGATACAAGCTAAAAAATCAAACAAAAAACGTCATTGGAGAAAGTGTTAATAGTTGATAAATCATGTCATCGGTACTCCATTTGGTTGATCAAATGGCTGTCTCTTTTAGTTATATTGTAATGCGCATTTCATTTTGGTTTGAATAAATGACCAGCAGGATAAAACACTCAACCACGCAAAATTGGCAATTTTGATACTTACAGAATCTGAAACATAGTATGACCACTGGTATACTCCAACAATGAACTTATGAAAAGAGTTATTACTACATTAGCAATACACAGAGGACCCAATATTGGATTCATGGCCTGAAAATTATTCAGTCAAACAGTAGGAGTGGGAAAGTGGACCAATAGAGTAAGTAGATCAAGAGTAGTATAATGTAGAATTACCTGCAGAAGATCTCCAGTGTTTATCACTAGTGCTCCAGGCACCGGGTTCACATTGACCCATTGTTTCTCATGGAGAACTTGGAGACCACCCACTTGGTCTTGTAAAAGTACAGTGAGGAATGTTGGATCAGTATGAGTTTTGGTGCCCATAGTCAATTCTGGTTCTGGGCAAGCTGGGTAGTAATGAGACACAAGGAAAAGGCCCTCAGCACATTCCATGTCTTTCAAATGGTTTGAATTGAGGCCAAGAGCCTCTGCAACTAATTCAAACAGAGTATTAGCCAACATCTTTACTTGCTTCGAGTATTCCATGATTATATCTCTGCAAGTTGATCAAGCACATGTAATGGCAGCATTTGAAAGTAGGTTAGTTACTTAGTGTTGCACATGTTAATATGACTGACAACATACCTGCATACCGCAGGCATATCTGTTGGGTCTGGTGGATTAGGAGCAATAATACAAGAAAAGGAATCCTTCCAAGTAGCTGCTGGTGCCTGAAATAGATCAAAATTGGATACAAATGTCACCTTTTTGGAGAAATCACGAGTATAAAACTCTTTCTTCACTTCAGTGTC
>JBAPGN010002887.1:0-43789 GCA_037355405.1 Vitis amurensis
GTTTTATAGAATAATTATTATGGAGATACTAAATTTCCTTTCCTTCATTTTTTTAATATTTAATTTACTATTATTTAATTTCCCAATACATTCCAATTAGTTGTCTTATTTATAATCGCATCTGATTTTATATATAAGACACTACTATTCAGATATTATTTATTGAAATATTATCATCTTTTTTTTTTAATTATCATATATAACTATAAAAGTAGAATTCTAAATAAAAACTGATTATTCAAAATTCTCTTATGATAATCTATATTAATGTATAGTTTATTATTTAAAATTTTGATTAAGTGTTCCATCATGTTTTTTAAAAAAAAAATAAATATATATATATTCTAATTATTTTAATTCATTATTTATAAATAAATTATTAATAATTTTAAATATTGAAATTTGATTATTAATTATATATATAAAAAAAATTAATATTAATTAAACATGATGAACCTTACAAAATTTTTTAATATTTTAATATTACCATAACATACTTTTTTTTTTATAATGTAGTTAATATAATTGATATATATTGATAAGTTTATTATATAAAATATAGAAATAATTATACTTTTATAGAGATAATTCATATATATCTTAATTAGTAAGTAGTCTGTATCCAATTTATTTAACACTAATAGATAGATAGGTATAATGAATTATAATAAATTATAAGATTTTAAAGATGTAAATGTAAAATCATAAATGTTATCATACGCATAATTTTAATTCTATAAATAAGGAATACAAGGTATAATATATAATTATTATTTATTACTATTAGTATTAAAATATAAGTTGATATTATTAAATTAGAATTCACAAAGATTAATTTTTCAATATTTTATTTTTAAAATGTAAAACTCGACATTAACTTATCAATAAGAGTCAGGCATTGTAGGGAGATAATATTAATAGGAAGTTTAAAAGGTAGGGTTTGAAAATATTTATTAAAAAAAAAATTATTTATAAAAAGAAATATTAGAAAAAATTATATCTCTCTTTACTTATTGCTATGAGATTGTAATAAGTTAAACAATTGAGTTGAATTTTAATTAATTAGATTATTATAAAATATATTCTTAATGTAGAGTAACAGATAATATAGCATAACAAAGTTATAAGGTTGAATCACAATATTATTATACATGAATAAAATTTTCAATTAATAAATTATAGTAGAATTTTTAACTTGCTACCTCTTGGTAATAAAAAAAGTAGGTAATATTATAGTAAATCATTAGATATATAATAAAACTTTTCATTATATATATTAATATTTAAAAATCTTATTTTACTTTAAACAAAATTTTTAAATAATAAAAATTATAATGACGTTAAAATAGTTATAAATTCACTTTCATTTTTTTATTTATTGTCTTTTATTATGTAATTTTTTTTTGGGATAGTTCCTTATAATCTCCTTTTCTAAGTTTATCCATGGGATAAAATATAGTTTAAAT
Source organism: Vitis amurensis (assembly GCA_037355405.1). Lineage (NCBI taxonomy): Eukaryota > Viridiplantae > Streptophyta > Magnoliopsida > Vitales > Vitaceae > Vitis > Vitis amurensis. The sequence continues at coordinate 1,467 of JBAPGN010002887.1, forward strand.
ATTTTATAATTTATTTTATTTTCTCAATAAGAAAAAATTATTAATAAAATTATAAAGTATTTTATAAAATTATAATTAAAATAAATATATGTAAATTTTCATATATAAATGTTTTTATTAAATTTATAATATAAATAATTTTAAAATTACTATTAATTATGTGTTAACCACATCTAATATATTTTTCTTTATAAACTTTAAAATACAATATTATATTATAAATAATGATAATATATTATAGAATAATTAATACTTTTATAAATAATATATATAATAGAAACATAAAATTATTATTTTATTATATTAAATGATAAATGTTCTAATGATATAAAAATAATCATACTCATTTTTAGATAAATAAAAAACTTTTATAAGAAATAAGGTAATCGCACCTCCAAAAAGGTTAAAAATAAATATAGCACTTTGTGGTCACATTGTGTGCAATGCCGCATGACGCATATCTACGCGTTAAAAAATATTTAAAAATAAACACTTTATCGCACACATTTGGTATTGGTCTAATCTATGTAAAAATTTGGTGATAAATTAGTTTCTCCTCATTAAAATCTATGGTTTAATGCTTATTGTGCGAATGAACTATATATGTCATACAAATATAAAAAAAATACTATATAATATTAATTTTTAGGTAGGAGGTTATTCACAAAAAAACCGACTCTGACTAAAATATATTTTGTTACTACTTTATATATAGTAACAAACTCTATAGAAAATTATTAGAGATTTGACTTCAAATCATTTCCAAAAGGAAACAAATCTTAAATAATTGGCTTGGGAATTCCAGACAAAGTAAAAATTTCTCTAGCCCTAAAATAATCTCTACTATATATTTTTAAATCTTGGTGGTGGTTACTGGGCTTTCAAATAAATTCCGTCACTTAAAATACCTCTCCTATAAAATCAGACTTAGGAGTATATTGTGATTGTACTTGTTGTGTAAGCAATTCACTCTCTAGATCTGAACTTATCTATTGTCAAATGTGATTTTTTTTCGGCTATCCGGAATAAACTATGCATCGCTTCATAATAACACATATGATAACAAATTTTGTGTTTTACAAAATATAATATTTAGTCTACCCAATGATGCACAAAAAACTTTGTTTGTACATATAAAATAGTACTCTATTTTTCATCCTTTGGTCCAACATATATTTCGCCATTGTACACAATTGCCCGGAACTAAAAGTTCGTCGATTAATCATTACGATAACCTACTTAAATATTATTTGTTAGAGAGCTGAACAGGTAGGTGTCAATATCAAGACTTTTCAGAGAGGATGTGGAAGTGATGATAAGGGAGTGATGTTGTATTTCAATGCTGATGGTCGTAAACCAAAAAGAGAATTAAGCGCGAAGAGGAATCCAAGAAGAAATGGATATCGAACGATCAAGAAAAAATGGAAAAAAAGAATTGTGAACTAAGATACAGAGTGGGAACACGAGCTTAAAATTCTGTAAGAAGTGTTTATAGTAATATATATATAGAAACTGGGCTTTAATCTCTCCGCAGAACTATTATGTAAATAACTCTTTTCATGCATTCTAAAGGAAGGCTTGGGTATAATATAGTTAGCAACTTGTGGTTTTTGATAATGATTTCTATACAAGTAACTAATAGTCGAATGTTGCATAATTACATATCATTTCGCACCTAGAAAATGATCCAATAAGATTCAAGGTTTATCTCCTCTTTAATGCCAAGATAATCATATAAGATTATAATGATAACAATATGAAGAGGAATCATTAATTTCTCATGCTTATACTTAGGAGCTTTTCTCTGATATTAATTATTTGTTTGTGTCTAACAAAATAAATTCTCACTTATGTTATGAATTTCTTAAATATTAAATTCTAAAGTAACCAGTGGTAGTTCTCTTCTACTACCACTTTATAAGGATTATATTATTAGGATGTTTACTATATGTACTATAGAAAGATCTTCTCTTTTAGATTTGGTGTCAAATTGTTATATACTCTTCTTATATCGTGTGTCATAATATGCAATTTGGGGAGCTTAGTGAGAACTACTTATAGTCACTATCTTCTATACACTTTATCTTTGGGTTGAGTAGTCAATTAAAATTCCAGAGGAATAGATTGATATAGGTATGTAGTGCGGAGTTCAAGACGATCGGTTAGTTTTACTATTCTTGGACAGTTGTAAATGTTTGGTTGTAAACGTAGATAGAGCACGGAGACCAATAAGCCAAAGTAGAACCCAGAATCCAGTTCGATATATACCTCTAATTATTTACTTTGACGATAGACCTTTTCCTTAGCCACAGCACAATCGCTAGTTCAATCTTTAATTCTTTCGTGTAACTGGGGTCTGATGCTCATTCGCAATCAGTGTATCTTTTTGGCGATATTCAGACTCATGTGGAGTTATAATGAATAGTCTATTTGTCATTTTCTATGAATGGTGGATGTTGATTGAAGAGCAAGTCCTAATTTGCAGAATAGCACGAGACACATGAACATGCAAGTAGGTTTTTCTTGTGAATTAGATAAACTCTCTTATAAGAGAAAAGGAAAGAAGGCTCAATATTTGGAGACACTAATGTGGAATACCTGAAGGGAAGAATTGGAGAAGCGCATTGTGTGAATTTGGACACGCAAGAATGACAATAACTGGGAAGTAGATAATATCATTGCAGGAAGCTAATGACAATCTGGACCTCAATTGCATTAGCGATAGTCTTCCTATGTCGAACTCGAACGCAAGTAAAAAAAGCATACTGTCCTTTTCACTCTAACCAAATGTTGGAGTAATCAGAAGAAGAAGAATCATCTTAGCCTCACATTCAAGGCGCATGCCAAAATGATTTGAAATATGCATATCTTGAGGAAGATAAGTATCCTTTCTGTCTTTGTGTTTGTTGTATCCCCTCTGGCCATCAAATTTTTAGGTCTACCTTTCATGGGACCAACTACGGTGTGACGCTGTGGTCTGGAAAAGTTTAGTATAGAAGACTGCAAAAATGACGCTGGGTATGGTGATGGTCTCATTTATCTGACTCTTATAAAGGGGATAATAAGAAATCAATTTGGTATAAAGCGACTATACGCGGAGCAGTTTAATTTGAGGAAAATTGTGGGGTTAAGATGACAACCAATCATCAGATGTGTCAACTCTCAAATGTGCACAAGTTGATCCTTCACATCAAGATAGTTCTATTTTGTGTAGATAGTGAGCGAAGTGAAGAATGACTGACTCAAATGGAAGTTCTCAAAAGTTCTATATTCAAAAACCGCTGGCTACACCCGATTGAGTTTGAGAATTGAATCAATATTACATCTCAATGATTACGGGTAGCAGTTTGTGGGTGATGTTCTATATTCGTTGATAGACTTTATTATGGATTCATGTGGTCGAAACTCGCTTATGGTACTAAGAAACATTGAAAAAAGAGAATCTATCGGCATAACAAAACGAATTGGTTACGACAATGAGGGAATGAAATGGGTGTGATTCTGACGTTGATAGAAGTTGAAACATTTGTCACAAGGTAAGTGTGATCATTGGCCCTTCTTCCATATAACATCGTGAGACAGGTATTTGGAAGAAGGGTGTCTCAAGGGAACAGTCACTTAAACTCTAGATATAGTCTTCTTCCTTGATGGCGTACTTTCAGATCATGAGTTTTTCTTCATTTATTGAGCATCTCGCCTTGGTAACGAATGACTAATCGAGGAAGACAAAAATTTCTCTAGACTATCTCCTTCGCATAAGGCCTATGTCGTAATAAAGTACGAACATCCTATTCCAACTGGAAATTTCATTGCCTCAATGCTTCTTGCATATTTCAGAAGATGCACTGCAGATGGGGATTATTAGTGAGTTATTGGGATGCAAACATCAAAGAAGTTTTTATGGGATCTGACTCCTTACCCATATCATTGCGAATGAAGGTCATTTCTGGTGGAGATTGTCTCTCCATAACTCTGTTGTTGATCATCTAATACATTTTCAAAGGTTGCAATTTGAGAAATGAGATTTTTGTGTAGGTGTTGAATCATTGGTGCAGAAATGAAGTCATTATTTATGTGTAGTAAAATGAATGTTTCTGTTGGCTCTAGCGATTGCAGTGTTTGAATCTCAGGTACGTGCATGGATGTTGTTTATAGGATAAAGCTGGCACAAATTTGTAGAATTGTGAGCTAATAATGGTATTTTGAAATGCTTAACCGCAACTTTTAACCTGAATTTGGGGAATTTATACAATCATGATTTAAATAATGGAGAATTTATGTACCTATTTTCTTTGGTACATTTTGAAGGATCAGGCTTGCATAGTTTTTTCTTATAGTACGCTTTATACATATCATAGGATTTTACTTTTCTAAAACTTAGACAAGACCATAAATGTGTGCCTTACTTGACTAATGGATAGCAAATTGCAGCAGATTCGTAGAGATGAAAGGAATTTCAGTCAAACATTTTGCTTTGCACCAGAAATATGAGAGAGACTTATTGACTATTGCCCCTATTGTGAGAAACCAAAAATTGGGGTACCTTCCTTTTTGAAAGGTGTATTGTATGCGTTGAAATTGTCTGGAAGTGAATTCACATTTGCGACAAATTGGCTTGGTGACGCTAAGTCATAAGGAGAATTATAGACTGTAGGTGGAATACCTTATGGTTATTTATTGGGTTAACTACATAGACAAGCAATATAATCGTAATTTGTCAATGGGGTAGCCAAAGACTAACACTCTACCACTAAAAAGAGGGTATTGTAATTGCAGTTGTGTCTTTTGGGCAATTTAGACGTAACGGAAATAGTTTTTGAATAGTGATATAAAATAATCATTAGTATGGAGACTTCCATATAAGTGGTGGAAATTTCAGCTCTGAGTTATCATGAAAAGCGATCAATTTTGAAGATAAATATAGGTAGTTTAAATGGATCAACGAAGAAGGACTCTAAGGCCTTCGGCTAAATTCATTGGAATTTTTTTCTAAATTAACTATCTCAAGAGTTGTCAATACTTTTGTAGAATACTATGTGAAAGTATCAAGAATAGAAGTGTGAAAGAGAATGTTGGTAGTGATGAGACCAATCTATTAATCTGATTTGGCAACTAAAATGGTGTCCCGAATTTCTATAGGTGGAACACATTTTGCGAAAAGAACCCCCCCACCACCCCTTCCCCCATAAGAAACGATTATACATGATGCATGTTTATTTTTTGATAAGTGATACACCCAATCAATGGCTATAGCCATCATATATAGAGGCAAATTATCTACGTCCAATAGACGCAACTACACCTAACCCAGGAATGGATACTCAACGAGCGAAGATTCTTTTCTTTGTCCAAGGTGCCATGCATGCTACTTGGGAGGAAAACCACATTTTCTCGTAAGTATTTAGTGCTGATCAAATCATCTAGGTAAATGTGTGTCGAAGAACGAACACATCAACGCGAGTCATTATGCCAATGTCATGCTTATGCCTTGTGGAGTGCATTCAATCTCTCAAAAAGACAACTTGAAGGTTCTCAATAAGGTTTTTCATCTGAGACAAACTGTTACTCTCCAAAGATCGCCCATGAAGTTTGTTAAGTCTTGTGACTAAGTGTCAAGGCTGGGAGACTCTCGAACGAAGGCGCACACCCACCAATGATCACTTAAACCCCTCACTTGGCAGTGGAATTATTTGATGTATCGCGCGGGATTGAGATTTCACTCGAGAGACCAATTATACATACATACTTCTTGGAACAACCTAATATAATTGGCAGGAGTTGACTATGTGTAAAATTGGGTGGAAGCACAATAGCTTGTAAAGGACAGTAAAAATGATCTGCTTAACCAATGTCTGTGTTCTAAGTATTGGGGTTCTCTTCATGACAAAATAATTCTCTTACAAATTGTTTTGGGGTGCCAAAGGACATTATTAAGGTGAATGGAGGTACTTCATTTTTGTCAATATAAAATTATTATAATCAAAAAATATAAAAATAATAATATTGGTCTATAATTATATTATATTTGATATATATCAATATATTAAAAATGTGGACTCATATCAAATAAATCTCAATTTTCTATGATTTAGAGAAATAATGACGCATGATTGTGGAAAATCAGAAGGTATGTAAAACACACTAACTTTACTGAAGATACATTTCACAAACAAAAAGTGGACAGAAAGCTTGGAGTTAGTGACTAAACCGTTTAAATAATTGAAAATTATAATTAAATCCTACGGACTTTGGCTTAAAATAGAAAAAAGTGGTTGCATAATTTGGCACTAATCGGGGCACTAATGTCGAATCTTGAGCGCGTAACCTAAATTTAAGACTTTTCATTTAATCTCGCACCTATTCATTTGAGACTTTCCACCTTGGAGTTAATGGCTTCTTGGGTGTGCATTAGTGAAAGGCGAATATTTCTTTGTTTGTTAGTCGACCGGTCACAACGCATACTTGTGAGATGTATATTAGGGATAATAGTGTTTGTGTAGGTAACGGATGTTACTAATTTTTTTGTGTGAGGTTGAGGAGTGCACACATGCCAATTCTTGTAATGGCTCTTTTTTGCCACTAGATGATTCTTTATGAACAAGACTGTTCTCAGCTGCTACCTACGGTAGTTCCTTTCGGTTTAGGTTCTGCCAATTGAGCTTCGTATTAGCCACACAGCTTACTTTTTTTCTGAGCTTTCAACTTGACTTTTGCGAGGATTGATATTGGTATGGATCGCGTAGAAATCATACTTTTTTTACTTCGAATTCACCCTCATATTATATGTAGACCCTGTGTTGGGATACCGGTCGCACATAACTCTAGACTTAGGCTTTTCTTAGTTTTTATTTAGGATAGCTGCTTTAGGAATATGCAGTTGAGATGGTCTCGATTAGTTATACACGCACCTAGGCTGCAATTAACCACCTTAGCCCGATATATGAATATAACTTGGGGTTCTAATTATGCTATTTTAATTCTCTTTTAGCACTGTTACCTCTATATGAACTTAGGAGATAGTTAGCATGGTTCTGTGAGGGTGATTCATCATACTTTTGTTAAGATAGGTCTGTTGAAATTGTGAATTTAGTTGTGATAGTTGTTTATAAATTATTAATATTCAATCTATAACCTCTATCGCTCTTAGCACTTCTCATAAACCATTTCTATTTTATACCGCTTTAGTCTATTGATTAGTTGGGGCTAATTTTGTACTTCACTAGTATTTATCGCTTCACGATAGAATTATTTAGTCTAATATTTGTTACATTATACTTATTTTGTCATATGTGACAATTACATATTTGTACTCTCTCTATATAGATTTTTCTCAATGTTGATGCTTTGCCATGCGTAAATGTCTTACCTCAAGTTGTGAGTTCTACAAATGGTAATGTTGGTGGTGAGAACGTCTGCCTATTTTCTTGCATTGTCTCATCTCGGTGCTAGGGGTCATCATATGAAAGTTGTCGCGAGCAAATTTTCTTCGCTTGTATAGATTTGGGTTTTGAAGGTTGGTTGGCTAATGCATAGAAGGAAGAATACTTAGTGACACGAAAGGTAAATTAGAGGTTTTTCATCCAATGTATTCTTACGCATATTTTTGGTAAATGCAAACTATTTAAGGATAGTTTATAGGGAGTGGGATCATAAAAATAATAATAGTCGCTAGACTCTATAGGAAATAGAAAGAAATAATGGCGCGAATTCTTAAATGTTTTGAACACGGACAGATGGTTTTTTTCTTATGGAATGTAGTTTCCTGATAAGCCGGGTGGCAAGATGACATCTATTATTCTATATATTACAACAAGCGAACGAAGTAGACAAAGTGTTCAAATTAACTTTAGTGGAGGGAAGCAAGAAGGGGATTAAACGCACCACCGAAATGATAGTCTCGGATTTACACGAACAAGGCACACTTACATTAAACTTTCATGCATTCTCCATAGCCCAAAATTGGAAATTTGCCTTATTCAATCCATAGTATGAATGGAGTTGGAAAAAAATTTCTTCGAAAATTCAGCTTGTAGTTTGCCTGAGCGATACTTCGAGTCTCAAAGAATTCAACCAGTTTTTCCTTGTCCTTGAGAGTGAAAGGAAACAATTTGAGTCTCATAAGGATGTAGTCTCTTGAAAAGTATGACTACTTCTTCAAATCCTTTATGTGAGTGTAAGGATTTCTTTCCATTCATGAAATGAAGAGAAAGTGGCACATAATAAGATGGATGATCATTGCTCACTAGGGGACAATGCCATGAGGTGCACTCATTCTCGTGATGCATATGTCCCTCATAGATTTGATACAATGGAAATTTTTTCTTCATTAGGATCTGTTGACTTTGTGAATTTTCACCTTGAGGTTTCATTATACTTGTAGCAATTCCAAGATTCATATGAGTAGATGAATTAGTTATTTCACTTCCTTAGAATTTCGTTTCAATGCAGCATACAAGGTTTCCCACAACAAACAAAGAAAACCAACGAAACAATAAGACAAAAGTTAGAGAAATGAGGTAGATGTGCGTATAGCTTGATACTCGACGCATGGTGAGTGAGAGGTGAATTGGTAAGATAACTTCAAGCAATTTGTGGTTGGATGCAAAAAGAGTAAGCTCAAAAAAAATGCCTCACGATTGGCACATCCGGCAACGACGATTTTTGATCACTAAGCTCTTCTTGTTGTTTAGTTGGATGAAAACAAATTATAACTAATTCATATCTGGGTAGGGCTTTGATACCGATCAGAACTGGTTTTAGTACAATACTACATGTAATGAGTGGTTTTAGTGTCTCATAGGAGTGGTTATGTATTTTGGTAGATTAAGGCTGAATGAGAGCATAAGAATGATTTGGCAAGTGAATTATTTGAAAAATTCATGATGAAATCATTGTTAACAATGATCTAAATTGAGAAGAAAATGATAGATATAGAGAGAAATTTATGGAGGTGAAATTCGCTGAGTTTAAGGATTTTTCTATAACATTTCCATGGTGATAATGATTAATCTAATTTTCATCATTTAGATTGAAACTAAATTTTCATTAACCAATTATTTATTTAGCTTTAGGATTAAATTAATTATCTCAATTAGGTCATTTAATCAAGAGATCATTCAATATATAATGTGTATTTTGTTTTGTTAATCATTTATATTTTTCCAATGATTCACAAAGCAACTTATATCTATGAATCTATTTAAGAATTTGATGAATCTACTAGTTTGCATTGTAGTTAATATCAAGAAGTTTGAAATGAGAAAATACTTAATTTCAATATAATCATTGGTAAACACCTTTGCAATTCAAGCTCTTTTCTAAGATAGATCTGTGCCTCTAGATCTCATCTTCTCGAGAAAAGAGATTTAGCACTCATAGCTTGGAGATTTGTGTCTCACAGGCATGTTTGGCTAGTGAGAAAGATGAGTGAAATGAAGGAAAGTAGAGATTACTCTAGACGAGAGAGAATAATTAGAATTTACAATTAGAAAATGTTAAAAGTTTCTTAAATAGAAATAGTTTCTATTTATAGGCAAGGTAAGTGGACACTTGGCATAATTTCTCAAAATGAGGAGAAGGAAAAGGAGAGATTAATGGATGCGAGTGTCACTTGATTGCCTATAATAGAACTGAATTTTTTGCATTTAGAACTTTTTTGACATTTTAATTGTAGAATTTTCTAGATTTCTCTCTCTGGTCTCTACGTTTCTTCAATTTCCTACGAGTCACATTTTCTCACGTAGCGCAAACATGCTTGTGAGCCAATGTTCCAGCTGGTGGCTGAATCTCGTTTTTGTCTCGAGAATGGTAGATCTAGAGCAAGATTATGGTGTTGAGAAATGAGCTTGTATTATGCAAGGTGGTTGATACATTGATGATTGAGTGAATTTAAGGATTTTTCTCTTCAATGTCTTGGAATGATTATTAGCAATGCCAACTTGGTTAGATTCATCAAAATTCCTTAAAGCTAGATTTTGATGAGATTGATAGGTGGTTGTGTGAAATATTGGAGAATTATTTAAATGATTGACATATATGGAATTTTGAATTGATCTCTTGGATTATTGACATAATTGTGAACGAGATATTAGTAGATCTAAAGGCTAAAATAAAATGGTTTTAGATGAAATTAGGTTTCTACTCACACGATGAACTAATTAGGATTTTTAAATTTATTCCATGGAAATTGTTTTATTAGAAATCTAGATCCGAGATTCACTCCCTATTAATTTTCTTCTATTTTAATTTCATTTTCTTCTCAATGTTTAGATCATTGTTTAAATGATTTTTCATATGATTTTATATTAATTTCACTGTGTCATCATTTCTTATCCTCTCATTCAAGCTTAATTAACAGAATAATCCATGACTAGTGGAACGAACATAAACCCTATACTATAGGTGTGTACTAAAACCATTTTGATCGGGATAACAAGATACTCTATGAATGTGAATTAAGTTATAAAATTTTGTTTTGATCAATAAACAACAAGAGAGCTAGTGATCAAATGGAGTGTATGCAGGGGATGGTGCAAGGTGATGGAGGCATCTTTTGTTTGTGAAGATTAACCTTGTGTCCACATCACAAGATTGGTGAAGTTTATGTTTACAATTTCCAATTTCATTTAGTTTTCTTTCATTCATTTTTCTTTTATTTTTCTTTTTGTTTTTTTGTTTTCGTTTGGTTTTTCTTTTGTTTTGTTGTGTAGGTGAAAATTGTCTGGGGGACGAAATGTCTAGGGAAGGTTGGGAAATAATATTATCTACCTCAGGTATGAATCTTGGAATATGCTAGCAAGTATAATGGGAAGTGAAGGTTGAAAAATTCATACAAAGTCAACATGAACTATGAGAAATTTCAATTGTTCAATCTATGAGGGACATATGCATCAGGAGATATGAGCTGCATCCATCATGCATTTGTGTTATCCTAGTGAGCAAATCGATCATCCATCTTATTTTTGGTGCCACTTCTTCTTGAATTTCATGGAATGGAGGAGAGAATTTACATCATAAGGATTTGAGAAGTGTAAATGTTCCATACTTTTTCAAGAAGGGATACATCCTTATGAGATTAAATTGTTTCCTTTCACTTCAAGGCAGGGAAAAACGTGTATGAATTTTTGAGACGTCGAAGTAATCCGTCATGGCCAGAACTAAAGCTGAATTTTCGAAGAAATTTTTTCCAACTCCACCATCATACTAGTGGATTGAGAGGCAATTTCATTTATGGTGGCTATGGAGATGAAATTTATGCTTGTTGGAAAGAGTATGAATTGGAGTAATGCTTGCTCTTCTATCATGGTTTTGGACAATTGATGTTGGTTAGTAATTTTATGAAGGTATGTGCCGGGCTATGAAAAATTGTAGAACCATTGTGGGGTGACTTTATGAGAAAAGTCCTAATGAAGCTTTGGATTTTCTAACTATGTGGCAGAATATCTAATATGGGATGAACCTCTATGGACGATCAGCAGAGCCAAGACCTAAAGACAATTCTAAAAGGGAGGAATGTGCACTTTGAATGGGATGTAGACGTGCAAGCAGAAAATGACAATCTATAACGAGATTGAGTTGGGAAGCAAGAGAGTCATGCAATCAATAGGGGGTTAAATGATGTTTCAATGCAAATTTGTTCAAGTCCTATTGTCAAGTCCGGTGACATCTAATGGCAAATGCGGCAGAAAGCTATTAGGAATGTTTATGGAGCAAGCTGTGTTGGTTGGATTTGTTAACCTCCACAAGTTCTCATTTTCAAATACCATTTAATCCAAGGTGGATGAATATGCCAATTATCTTGGAGATGAAGAGCACTTTTTTTAATAAGCTGCAAATTCTCAAATGCCTTCACCGGTAACACGTTATATGAATTTGTAAAGTGATAGGGGATTCATCGAAAATCATAAGAAGTTCATACTCATTTAAATCAAAGATAGATCATGTGGGCATTTCAATCGAAATTTGATAGCTTGCAAACATCTAAACACAAAATTGATAATTGGCAGTTTGCTATTTTAAACTCACAAGTTGTTACGGTGCAAGAAAAAGGAAATTCCTTTCAAACCATAGAAACTCAGGGTTCATGAAAGTTGGAGAAAAAAAATGAAGATTATGTATAGAAGGTAGATGAGTACTACAAAAGAAATAGGTTTGTTTTGTGACAGTCGAGGATTTAACAAATTTAATTTATGAGTCATTTTTGTATTTTCTCAAATAGTTTTTAAAATCCATGGTTTCTTAATGTAATTTATTATTTCTATATTTTTAAAAAGGAAAAATAGAACTATATTAAATAAGGAAATAAAAATATTAGTTGTTTTTAGTAATTTTGAAATATATAGTATTTTATGATGAAAATATTGAAGAAGCAATCTGAATGTAAAGTAAATCATTTTTCATTTCTTTATGAAGCTTTTTCTAGTTTTAGTTGCACAGATTATCTTATTACTTATCTATTTGGATTCCAGTCACAATTTCGACTTAATTAGAGAATGATTGGATTATTCCTATATATATTACTCCTATTCCATGTCTGTTAATTTTCAACGATTTTCACTTATTATTTTATTTTTTTATCATTAAATATTTGCAAATTTAGAACTAATACAATATCATATTAGATTTTAATGCTCAAATCAAATGTTGTTACCGTATACACCTAGTACATGATATCATCCAGAAGATTCAATAAGTCTCAGATTTCAATTAAACTAAAAATTTTCGGTTGACTTTTGGTGTGCTTAGAATCGCTTGTATTATAAATAAATAGAGAAATAATAAAGTAGTAAAAGCTGTCTCAAATGAGAAGGGAAACAATATATGGAGAAATTCCCAAATTCATTAGTGGCTTAGTCATTTAATCTTGTACTTCACACAATTGGACTCAACAAACATGCTGAGGAAACAATCAAACCTATAGAGAGAAAGAAGTCATTAGTCTAGAAACCTTCACACAAACAAACAAATGAATGAAAAAAGAGGGTGAACGGAATTGAGAATGGAATCGAACCCTACTCGCGAGGAGCATGTGGGTTCGACTTTTGAGGGATCGAGTAGAAATTCTAGGAGCGAAGATAGATTGAATCGGGTTTTGTTTATGCTCTTGGCGCTTAGGGTCCAGTTTTTGGAATCCTTAAAAATTTGATACCGATTTATAATATTCATTCCGAAACCTGTGGGTGTCTTATACAGGATTGAATGGGTAAAAATTCAGCGTATTTATCGGTAAGCCGGCAATTTTGGTATATTTTGACAATCGGGGGTTTTGAGATACTAGAATGAATCATTTGAGTCTCTCAATCTTCTTCAACGAAATAGAACTTAATAACCATTTGGTTCAATAACCGTTCGATTCTTTTTTATTAATATGAGATAGAATTTTCACTTTCGTTGTCACAGTTTCCTAAGAACAAAGAGGGGAAAAAGAAAAGACAGAAAGAGAGAGAGAGAGAGGAGAGATGCTGAGGGAGGGCTTACGCTTCGATATAGTTGGAAAATAGAGTTTCGTGGCATGGGGGACTGACATGTTGTTCAAATGAGGCTGTTCTTCTTGGTTTTTCAAGAAAAATCGTGTTTATCATTAGGCTCTCCAATATCACGAAATAGAGAACAATAGCTCCTCCCGCGAAACACTAGGGATATATGAAGAATGGTGTGTGGTTTTAATGAGTCGGTAGTGTGCTCTATGCTTTGTTCTTCACTATAAACGAGCTTAATCGGTAAATTTTGCAGATAAAGTAGTATTCAATAATTTAAAGTATTTAATATTTAATTTAAATAATCAAAGTAAATTAATATGTTTGGTAATATGATTTAATAGTATATTTAAATAAAATAATTTTTATGAATAATAAAATAATTTTACAAAACTGGAAATTGATAAAATATTTTATAATTTTTTTTTTTTTTTTTTTTTTTAAATACGCTTATGTTTTTCATTATATAATATGCTTACATTTTATATATTTCAGTTATGCTAAATTATAAGAGTTTAATCATAAACTATAGTTATACCGCATTAAAAAAAATAATATATTAGATTTTGGGAGTCGTCACTAGTAGTCAAAGTTTTAGAGTGGGTCTCATTGAGGACAGCTATAAGAATCATCCATATTGAGCAGTGAAAGGTCTTAGATATTTAGCGACAGACGCTGGTGTAAAGATTGGGATGAAGTCGGAGAGATAGACCTGCATAGCGTTTTATGGGATGTGGAATTGAAAGATGGTAGTTAAAAAGTTTTTTTTATATTTGGTAAAATATTTTTTAAAACAAAATTTTGTTATTGATTGGCGGATTTGGTTATCCACTGCCACATTGAGAATGGGTAGAGGTGGGATGGAAATCTTACTCCTATTGTGGCACAACCAGGGGGCAAAGTATGAAATTTTAATTGGCTTTTAGGCTTTACCTGTTTTTTATATTCCAGTGTTTAAGTGGTTTTTCCTTGAAATTGTTTTAAGGAGATTCAATTTTTCCGATGTTTTTAAAGAGTGTTTATGCTCTAATAATACATTTTGATAATATTTTAAATACTTTAGAAAATTTTAAAAAATAATTTGAAGTGTTTTTTTAGAGAGCTTGTAAGTGATTTTCCTAATTTTACAAAGTGATTTTTTAAACTTTAAATATTTTTAAATTTTATCAATAATAAAAGTTTTGTTTGATAATTATTTTAGAAAAATTTTTTATTTTTTAATACTTATAATTTTTAATATAAATATTATAAAATTATAAGACTTTCTTAATTCTATCAAAATACTTTTAAATAGTTTATTAGTGTTATTTAATGAGATAAAATAAATAAAAATTTTTTCAAACAAACATTAAAGAATTAATTAAAAATAAAAATAAATTGTTCACTGGATTTTTATTTTCCATGATATCTATTTTAATTACGTACATTTTTTTCAATCTTTTTTATTTTTGTTATGTTTTTTGCATTTCTTCCTATTGTCACTTGTATAGTAATTATTTCTTTATCCTTCTTATTTTCCTTCTTATTCCTTTCTATTATTTCCTTCTATAAGAACCCTCATATAGATCCAGTAGAATTCTAATAATTAATAATTTTCTTTGATAATGTATGTTATTTAAATTTGTTAAGGTTCATCAATTAAAAAAATATTCTAATTATTTTATTTTAAATTATATTTAATTGATTATAAAATATAAATTAATATTATAATTTTTTTAAATAAATTTTTTTATATTAGTGTATTGATTTATATAAAATATAATATTAATAAATATATATATATATATATATCATCATTTATTTCCACTATTAAATGTATTTGAATTAATAAATTATAGTTTTAAATTTAAATGTATCATAGATTTTATTCATTAATTTTTATCTATAAGATTCAATAATAAATTATTATTTTATTACTATTTTTATTATTAATTATTAAATAGATCAAGATTATTTTTTACTTATTTTAAATTAAAACATTACCAAAAAGAGTCATTCTTTAGGAAGTAATTAATGGAAGTTTAAAAGTAATTTTTGATTTAAAATATTTTATAAAAAATAAAAAATCTTCTCTTTAACTTTATCTTGATTGTTCAGTTCAATTGAGTTGACTTTATTAATTAATTAATTATAAAATTTATGTAATAGTAATAGCATACAAAGTATATCAATATTCATGAAAAAATTCAAAAAAAATGTAAAATTTACTTGCATAGTAAAAAAAGAAAAATTATAAATCAAATTTATAAATTCAATATATATAAAAATCTTTATATCTTTAAAATTTTTAAAATAAATTTTATGTAAAAGTTTATTTACTTTCATTTTTTTTTTATTGCTTTATTATATTTTTCCTTTCTTTTCAAGTTTTCATGTATATTTAAATATTATTAATTTATTCAAAAAAAATAATAAAATAAGTTTAAAAAATATATAATATTTGTTTCATTAAATGTTATACAATTTATATTATAAATTTTAAAATTACAATTTTATGGTAACGTATTTTTTTCTTACTTAAAATAATAATATAAAAAATAATAATATATATATTTAAATCTTTTTATAATTAATAAGAACTATTATTATTACTATTAATGATAATTTCTATGATATATAATATTTTCTAAAAAATTATAATAGGTAACCCAAAAAGGTTTAAAATAAATAATAGACTTTGGTCACGATTGTGTCAATCCCATGACCATAGGTTCAAAATATTTAAAATAAACTTTATGCATTTTGGTCACGGTCAATATGAATTTGTGACTATAAGTTCCCATACATCACGGTTAATCAATGGCGTGACTAAAAGTCATAAAATATATATATATAGTGACGGTTTCACAAAAAACCGTGACTAAAATATCATTTGTTACACTTTTTGTCACAAATTATAAAATTATCGTGACTAAAATTATTGGCGCCAAAATTTCTCTCCCTAAATTTACAAATAGTCACGGTTTCAAATAAATCCGTCACTAAAATACCCTCTCATCAATGCTTTTGGTGACAGTTGGTAAAATCATCGTGACTATATATGTTTTTTTCCCACCCTAGATTTATTAACACATATAGTCACAATTTTACCATGGCCGTGACAAAATAATACCTTTGGTCACAATATTTGTGGCCATGACTAAAAGTTCGTCATTAAAAACCTATTTTTTTGTAGTGAGTGAAGGCAGTCGTTACCATAAGAGGTGATAAGAAGGTTGATCAACCTATGCCAAAACCAAAAGAGAATAAAGGAGAGGAACAAGAAGAAAATATGAAAGAACAAGAAAAATGGAAAGAAGTGAATGAAGATAAAGATGATATTGTTAATGAAGAGGTTAAGAAGAAAAACAAGCTCTTATCTCCACCTTTTCCAAAAACTCTTCAATCAAGGAAGGTGGTAAATAAGGCAACTGAGATTTTTGAAGTTCTCAAGCAAGTCAAAGTTAACATACCACTCCTAGACATGATCAAGCAAGTTCCTCCCTATGCCAAGTTCCTTAAAGATTTATGTACAATGAAGAGGAAACTAAACATCAACAAGAAAGCTTTCTTAACTGAATAAGTTAGTGCAATCATCCAATGCAAGACTCCAATCAAATACAAAGATCCAGGGTGTCCTACCATTTTGGTGAATATTGGAGATACATATGTAAAGAAAGCTCTTCTTGACTTGGGTGCAAGTGTAAATCTTCTTCCTTATTCGGTGTACAAGCAATTGGGGCTAGAGGAACTTAAGCCTACTTCTATCACATTATCTTTGGTTGATAAGTCAATTAAAATTCCAAGAGGAATGATTGAAGATGTAGTGGTTCAAGTGGATAAGTTTTACTATCCAGTTGATTTTATTGTCCTTGATACGGAGCCAATAGCAAGTGAACCAAATCATGTTCCAATCATTCTTGGTAGACCTTTCTTAGCCACAGCAAATGCTTTAATAAATTTTCGGAATGGGGTGATGCAACTCACTTTTGGGAATATCACTCTTGAGCTTAATATTTTTCATCTATGCAAGAGACATCCAAATCAAGATGAGGATGAACAACAAGAGGTTTTCTTGATTGATACTCTTATAGAAGAACATGTGGAAGGAATAATGAAGGAAGAATTGGAGAAGGCTTGTGATGAATTTGAAGAAAATGAACTAGAAGAAAAAATTGAGGAAGCTAATGAAATTGCCTCCATTAATCATTCTATGCAATGGAAAGTAAAAAAGAAGTCTTTACCTCTAACCAATGATGGAGAATCAAAGAAGGAAGAATCATCTAAGCTCAATCTCAAGCCATTGCCAAAATGATTTGAAATATGCATATCTTGAGGAAGATAAGTATCTGGTGGTAATCTCTTCAAAATTATCATACCAACAAGAAACTAGCTTGTTGGAAGTTTTAAGGAAATGCAAAGAAGCTATTGGATGGTCCATTTCTGATCTTAAGGGGATAAGTCCTTTGGTATGCACTCACCACATTTATTTGGAGGAAAATGTTAAGCCAATTCGTCAACCTCAAAGGCAATTGAATCCTCACATCAAGAAGTTTTTAGAAATGAGGTACTTAAGCTGCTACAAGTTGGAATTATCTACTCTATTTCGGATAGCACTTGGGTGAGTTCTACTCAACTTGTGCCTAAAAATTCGGGAGCAACCGTAATACAAAATGAAAAAAGAGAATCTATTCCCACAAGATTGACCACGAGATGGAGGGTGTGCATTGACTATCGAAAGTTGAACATTGTCACAAGGAAGGATCATTTTCCTCTTCCATTCATGGACCAAGTATTGGAGAGGGTTTCAGGACATCCTTACTATTGTTTTCTTGATGGCTACTCTGGTTATTTTCATATTGAGATTGCCTTGGAAGATCAAGAGAAGACAACATTTACTTGCCATTTTGGTACCTATGCATATAAGAAGATGCCATTTGGTCTATGCAATGCTTCTGCCATTTTTCAAAGATGCATGCTAAGTATCTTTAGTGATATGGGAGAAACAATCATAGAAGTTTTTATGGACGACCTTACCATCTATGGTGAGGATTTTGGAGATTGTCTCTCAAATCTGGAAACAATACTTCAAAGGTGCATTGAGAAAAATTTAGGGCTAAATTGGGAGAAATGTCATTTTATGGTAGAAAAATGTAGTGGCTTAGGTCATGTTATCTCAAGGAAAGGCATTGAAGTGGATAAAGCAAAAATTGAGCTAATTTTGAATCTACCATTACCAACAAATGTTAAAGAAGTTAGACAATTTCTTGGTCATGCAAGTTTTTATAGACGCTTCATCAAGGATTTCTCTAAACTAGCAAGACCAATGTGTGCCTTACTTGCTAAGGATGCCAAATTCAAATGGGATGAAAATTGTCAACATTGCTTTGAAGAATTGAAGAGACTATTGACTATTGCACCTATTGTGAGAAAACCAAATTGGGACCTTCCTTTTGAAGTTATGTGTGATGCAAATGATCAAGCAATGGGAGCAATTCTAAGGGAAATAGATGAAGGGAAACCTTATGTTATCTACTATGCAAGCAAAACTTTTAATGGGGCACAAAAGAACTACACCACCACTGAAAAAGAGTTGTTTGCAGTTGTCTTTGCATTAGACAAGTTTAGAGTATATCTTGTTGGAGCTCCTATAGTGATCTTCACCGATCATTCAACTTTGAAATATTTAGTCAACAAGAAGGACTCTAAAGCAAGGCTAATTCACTGGATTTTACATCTTCAAGAATTCAATCTTGAAATAAGAGATAAGAAAGGTGAAGAGAATGTGGTAGTTGACCATCTATCCCGAATTTCTATGGAACACATTCCGGAAAGCCCCCCCCCCCCCTTCCCCATAAAGAAAGAATTTCATGATCATGTTTTTTTGAAAGTGGACACCAATCAATGGTATAATCATATTGCAAATTATCTAGTCACTAGAGAACTACCTAAGGAATGGACTACTCAAGAGAGAAGATTTTTCTTGTCCAAGGTGCATGCATGCTATTGGGAGGAACCATTTTTGTACAAGTATTGTGCTGATCAAATCATTAGGAAATGTGTGTCGGAAGAAGAACAACAAGGAATTCTTATGCAATGTCATGCTTATGCTTGTGGAGGCCATTTCTCTCAAAAGACAACCTTGAAGGTTCTCCAATAAGGTTTTTATTGGCCAACTGTATTCAAAGATGCACATGAAGTTTGTAAGTCTTGTGATAAGTGTCAAAGGCTTGGGAGATTGACGAGGCGACACATGATGCCACTTAAACCCCATATTGGCAGTGGAATTATTTGATGTATGGGGGATTGATTTCATGGGACCATTTCCATCCTCTTTTGGACACTCCTATATCTTGGCAGGAGTTGACTATGTGTCAAAATGGGTGGAAGCAATAGCTTGTAAGCATAATGATCACAAAGTGGTTGTAAAATTTCTCAAGGAAAATATCTTCACAAAGTTTGGGGTGCCAAAGGCCATTATTAGTGATGGAGGTACTCATTTTTGCAACAAGACATTCAATAACCTTCTTGTTAGATATGGAGTGAAACAGAAGGTAGCCACACCTTACCATCCACAAACAAGTGGACAAGTGGAGTTAGCTAACCGTTAAATAATGAATATCCTAATGAAAGTGGTGAAGGCAAACCGCAAGGATTGGGCATTAAGACTTCATAATGCACTTTGGGCTTACCGAACTTCCTTCAAAACAATTCTTGGAATGTCACCGTATAGGTTGGTTGTTGGTAAGGCATTGTAGACCCTCAATTTTGTCCTTTTAGCACATGTCTTTAAATTCACTTCCAGTGCTCCACGGTAGTTCCTTGGTGGCCCATTACTACTCGTACCACTTACCTTTTTCTGAGTCACCTCGGAGATTTTGGTTGAGGGATTATTTGATCCCTTATTGTGACCCTTGGCAACCCTAACTTAGACTTAGGCTTTTCTTGTTTTATTTAGGATAGCTTTTAGATACACTTGGCCCATTAGGCACCACCCTAGGCCCACTTAATCTCACCTTAGGCCCGTTTAGGTATACTGGGTCTATTAAGATTTTTTTTTTAGCATGACTTATATGACTTGCGTGTTTGCATGGCTCGTAGGGCCCATTTTTTGTTAATTTGTTTATTTTTATTTTATTTTATTTTATTTCATTTTCCTCTTTATATTATTTTCCTTAACTTATTTATTTATTTATTATTTTTACCATTTTCTAATTTATTTACTTATTTATCTATTCCATGCAATTATTTAACTTCTAAAATTTCATGTTTTTGCAAGGAAACTTACCATTGGAGTTTAAGGAAGGTGGGACTCTTCTCGGAAGGTTTTGGAGGGGAATTTGAAGTTGGGAAGATTGCTTTTTGATTGGAAGATTTAAAAAAAGAAGAAAAGAAGAAAGGAAATAGGAGAGTTTTCCTTTTTGGAAACAAATTTAGGTCTTGAGGGGTGATATATATATGTGAGAAAAGAAAGAAAAAAGGGGGCTCTTTTTTTGAAAGGAAGATTTTTTTTTAGAGATCCACACGGAGAGATATTATTTTTCAAAAGGCGAGAGGATTTTTTTGGAGGAGCAAAGGGATCCACACGAAGAGGGAAGCCACCTTAACGCATCAAAGGCAAATTTTTTTGTTAATACATGTGAGTTTTTGAAATAGTTTTGATTATTTTTGTTCGTAATTCATAAGTCCATGCTAATTTTGTTTTAATCCATGTGATAGTTAAAATGTGTTTGTGAGTTTAACTTAATTAGTTTTGTCTTAATTCACTCCTTATTTTAGTTTTGTTATTGAATCTGATTTCTTAGTTTAATTAATTAATCTTTTTTTAGGTACAATTTAGGTTTCGATTTGGTTTATTAATTTATTTTATTCATAATTCTAATTCATTGATAAAATTGATTCTATGTTTGAAAGTTTGCGTTTTTAGGATGTTTTAATTTAATTTGATTCATTATATTTAGTTTAGATATTTTTTATGGTTTAGTTCATTAATGAAATTGATCCCATGTTTGAAAGTTTCAGTTTTTAGTTTGCTTTGATTTAATAATTTATATTCATTATTTTTAGGTGTTTTTATAGTTTTAATTCATTAGTAAAATTGATCCCATGTTTGAAAGTTCATATTTTTAGTATTCTTTGATTTAATTTCGTTCATTTTAATTAGTTTATGTGTTTTTATAGTTTTATTAGCTTATTGATAAAATTGATTTTTTTTATTTGAAAGTTTGCGTTTTTAGGTTGCTTTAATTTAATTTGATTCATTATATTTAGTTTAGATTTTTTTATAGTTTAGTTCATTAATTAAATTGATCCCATGTTTGAAAGTTTTAGTTTTTAGCTTGTTTTGATTTAATAATTTATATTCATTATTTTTAGGTGTTTTTATAGTTTTAATTCATTAGTAAAATTGATTCCATGTTTGAAAGTTCATATTTTTAGTATTCTTTGATTTAATTTCGTTCATTTTAATTAGTTTATGTGTTTTTATAGTTTTATTAGCTTATTGATAAAATTGATTCTTTATTTAAAAGTTCATGTTTTTAGTGTACTTTGATTTAATTTAATTCATCTATTTAGTTTAGACACTCTCACAATTTTTGGTTCGTCAATAAAATTAATTCCATACTTGAAAGTATATATTTTTTAGTTTGCTTTGATTCATTAGTAAAATTAATTCTATGTTTGAAAGTTCATGTTTTTAGTTTAATTTAGTCAAACTCATTATAATTAGTTTAGGTATTTCTATAATTTTAGTTCCTTACCCGAATCGACCCCTTTTAGTTTTTATTTCAAAATCATTAATGTTTGTCCTTGATCATCCTTATCTTGGCTTGTATGCTTTTAAAATCCTAGCGGTTAGTTCATGAATTGATACTTTGTTAGTTTGTCTAATTTAGAATGTCTTGCCTGTTAGTGATCCTTCATGTAATTTGATTCTCTTTCTGAGGCCATTGGAAAATCATGAAGATTGGCCTCTACCATCACCATTATCATTTTTGTTAATTACTAAAAAAATTTACTTTGAGGTTTCATTTTTGTTTTGTTTGGTATTTTATTTCTTATATTTTACTTTTTCCCAAATTAATCCCTTTCATTTTAAAATAAAATACTTTTCTCAAAAAAATCATTTTAAAAATCTATTTCAAAAACTCATTAGAGTCCTCAAGATTAAAATTTCCTTTCTTTTTATTATTTAAAAATAATATGCAACCATATCTTGTTCGGTTTGCATCCTTCTCAGCTTTCAACAAAAATTTTGGTTTTGAACAAAGACACGAATCAAAGCTTGTGGTCCCAAATAAATGGGATAATTCTGAGCTAAATTCGTGTATATCAATTGGGGAATTGGTGAAACCCCTACATAAGAAAATCTTTTCAAAAATTATTTTTGTTGCCATTCCTGTCACTTGTTGAAATTATGTCTATCTTTTTTTAGGAATTGTATACAGGATGAGTGTGATAATTATTGTTTTCATATACTTTGACAATTTCTGCTATGATAATTAGATAACGAGCATGCTAGGATTTCTATATTTTATTATTTGTTGTCTAACCCCTTACAACTTGAGGAAGCACGTTACAAATTATCTATGCTATCCAGGTATGTCTTCTATCACCTACTCTCCGAATTCTGTGAATATGCTTGTCATTGTGAAATAATACTTATGTCTAATAATGCTTGAGTGTCCTGATATACATGTTTCATTGTTTGATTATTCCTAATAAAATACATGTTGGATGATATATTGTTTAAATTAACCATTTATGTTTTATGATAGCGCTCGAAGAGTGGTCCAGGTACGCACCCTAACTCTCCTTTATTGTAATTTGATTGTGTTTGGCATGTCACTCTTTAAAATCACCTAACCTATTTAGGTATCTATAATTAACTGATTAATTGCCACACTTCCCTTAATTTTGTCAGTAGAGACCTTTAGAGGGCTTAGAGGGGTGCTACCTTTTAAAAGGTACCTTCCCAATAGGTAACCTAATCCCCGGACTTAAACTCAGGTTTTTCAAAGACATGCTTTTTCCAAAAATTATGGAGTCACATTTAGGGTTTTTCTTTCTTATTTTATTTTCCCTTTAAAATAAAAATAAAATAAGTGGCGACTCCAACTTTTTTTAAAAAATCAATTTTTCACAAATAAAAAGCGAGTCTCGCCGATCGAGTGGGGACGCACGTGAAAAATGTAGGTCCACAAATTGGCGACTCCATTGGGGATTTTGAGGATCAAGCTTGAACACTAGTTAAGGAAAATGTGGCGTTTAATTGGTCGATTAGTGGGTACCTCTTTTTTTAGGCAAGGTGATTCGATTTGCTTGCTTGTTTGGTTTGCTATCTTAACATGTTTGATTGCCTTAGATGATCACTTGATTGTTTTGCTCACTTTAGCATGATTCACTATCACATATGTTAGATAGGACTTTGTTTGTTTGATATTTATTTGCTTCGCATGACTGTTTGAATGATCACTTGATTGTTTTGCTCACTTTAGCATGATTCACTCTCACATATGCTAGATAGGACTTTGATTGTTTGATATTTATCTGCTTCACATGACTGCTTGTTGCATGACAACCCTTTCTCTTGCATGTTCGTATGATTGCTTGTCTTCATTCACTATCTCACTTTAGACCTTAGGTTTTTCGGATGCACCCACATCCTTCATTGTGCACTTTAGATTATCCCTGAGTGTTGAGAGATGGGAGAGCCTTCACCATTAAGAAACCCCCTGGGAACGCGAGGAAGTGCATGTGTGGAGGTGATGACCACCTTGCATGGAAGCACCCCGTCTCCTTGGAGGCGTGCAGAGGGTTGCGTACCGCCGGAGGGTACGATCGCTTCTGCTAGGGATCCTTTAACCCACCCATTTCATCTTATAGAGCCACCTTAACCTTATAGGCTAGCATAGATCCAATTAAGATTTCACTCCTACACATGGGTGCATCTATGGACTTTCAAAGCTGCCTTGGTCACAATTGGGTTCAGTTATCCTCTTCATGGTCTCCTTTTGGTGTGCTCAGAGATTGGTACATGTTGAGTCTCAGTTGGGCCACCTTTCTGCATTGTGATTAGTGTGTTTCCACCTCTTCTGAGCTTCCTTCATGTCATTTCTCTTTCCGCGTCTTTGTACCTTATAGGAATGTTACTCGCTTCAGTTTGGATTCGACTTTTTTATATCAGAGTTGGAGATAGATTGGTCAAGGTTTCAAAGAAGTCAGGTATGGATCCTCAGTATGATACAGTTGATCGACTTACAGTCACCATGACTCTATTCAGGATGCATTAGTAGGTTTGAGCCAGATGATTGACGGATAGTGAGATAGATAGTATCCAGTTCAGGATGAGATGTCATATGATTCATTACCACCCGCCCCCACCACCCAGTTAGGCAATGACATTGTTGAGGGTGACTTCATACATATGATGGATTTAGTGGATTATGAGTCAAAGTTTATCAGATGAGAGTTCTTATAGAGGACGTTAGTTTTTCTCAGATGGGAGATTTGATTGACATGATTTTCATCATGACGAGCATGAGATGGACGTATTGGATGATAGTTGGATGCTTGGCACATATTAGCCAGAGATAGTTCACTTTCTTGATATGCTTGAGATCTTCATTGTTGAGAGTTCAGAAGAGATTCAGTTTATTTATGTTGGGGCATCCCGCTTATGTTGATGATATGTTTGAGGACGATATTAGCCCGGTTATGGTCATAGAGATTCATCTATTCCAGGAGACCATAGGGACTTACTTGGAGTACACCACTTGTCATTAGAGAGTTGACCCCAGAGAGGAAACATGATTGACATATCTGGATAGAGACCAGTTCTCAAGCCTACCAATGTGGATCAGCTGAAGAAGTATTATGTTTGAGACCGTGGTCGCAGGATGGGTGGCCATCATTTCAGTTAGCCTTACACCTTATCACCTTTATTGATATATTAAACCGTTGCTAGCCCATTGAGTCTCACGTGATATGTTATAGCCTTATTTCTTTCTTATAGCCTTGATTACCATTTCTACACCCGAGTTGGGGCCCTTTGATGTATATGCATGCTTTGCTAGGAAAGTCTCATGAGCTTTAGACTTATAGGTCTATCTTCTCATTTTGTTACCATCCTCTTATCACCTTATTTGTTCTATTTATTATCACCACATATTCATTCTCTTTCTTGTCTCTATCATTATCTGCTTCATCTTATCTATTCTCTTCCTTGGGTTGATGATTCTTCACGTCTTAGTGCAAAGAGGGCAGTCATATCACTCTATTCATTCCATTATTTGACATTGATTCGGAGATCTTAGTTTGAGAGGTTGTCTCATGGGTTGGGGTTCATGTATTCATCAGTGGTCAGAGAGAGTTTGTTCATTCCTTATATTTTTCCATTGGAGTTTGATTTATTGATGATCAGAGCATGCGCAAAAAAAAAAACAAAAAAACAAAAACAAAAACAAAAAAACAAAAAAAAAGAAAAAAAAAACAACAAAAAAAAAAAAGAAAAGAAAAGCGCAATGATATGCTCATGTATGGTATCTCGTTCCATTGGGCATTTATGCCACCTTTTGAGGTTCATTTATTGGGTATATTTGTCATTGTGGGTTTTTGTGAGTTTTTCACTCCTTAAGCCACTCTTGTTACGCATTTGGAGTGTCGAGGGTTCATGTGAGAGTTCTATGAGATCCTATGCTATTTGGATCATGA
The DNA here is from genome assembly GCA_037355405.1 of Vitis amurensis. NCBI lineage: Eukaryota > Viridiplantae > Streptophyta > Magnoliopsida > Vitales > Vitaceae > Vitis > Vitis amurensis. Next base: position 27,635 of record JBAPGN010002887.1, read on the forward strand.
TTGATATGTATTAGGTATGAGAGATGAGTGACCTTTTACTAGGGTCTCCAGATCATTGTCTTATCCACCATTCCATCATTGGTGATATGACTTTCCTTTATTGTACTAACATGGGTTGATCGTCACTCGTTCAACTTTCTCATTGCTTTCTTTTGTATCCCATTACCGCTTTCCAGATCTTTGTTCCACCTTTTATTCATTCCCTACATACTGATACCCATTACTGATTTGATACTTTTTTCACATCATTCACATATTTCATTGATGGTTTGACCATTCATCCTTTCTCTCATTTCGTTATCGACATTCCCTTTGGTTACTTCTAAGTCCATGACTCATAAGATTTTTCTATGCATTACATCTTGTACACGAGGGTACGGGTTTGATCATTGGGTATTTGAGCCTAGTTTCCCTTCATTTCTTTCACCCTATCACTTTGGCCTACATTACGTCCCGTGTCTTAAGACCACCCTGAGGCCACGAGATCAGACGTTATCTTTGACAGTCTTCACTTGGACAGGTTTTGGTAGATTGGTTGAAGTATGGTCGTTACTATGTTCTCTTTTATGGAAGATACCTTTGGAAGCATTTGGTCTCTCTCTTGCTTGGCATATTGATGTTTGATGGATTTTCGGGTTTGGAGACAGTTCATTGGGGATATTGGATTCATCCTTTGGTTGTGCGTTAGATATCCATACTGGGGCATACTCCCCTTTCATTTGGTTGAGATGAGCCTCTAGTGGAGTGCTTTCTTTGAGTCTGGGTATTTTCACCGGTCAGAGATCCCTAGTGAGGTATGTTGAGACTATATCAATTCTAGTGGAGCATCGTTGAGCCCCTAGTGGTTCCATTCGCGGAGTACTTCTGAGATAGACTAGTGGATTATTACTGAGTTGGAGGCAGTTTTCAATGCAGTGTATAGATCAGGCATACTGGGGCATATTTCCCCATTTTGAGGTTACCAGATTCCTATCAGATTCAGTCAGGGATTCATCAGAGACATGTTTCTGATTTTGAGATTACCACATCCCTCATTATCTTGGCTATTCATTTGAGATTAGATTTAAAGTGTCCCCCTTGAGGCATTGGTCGATACTTCACTCTGACTTCTTAGCAGATTATTGTTGAGTTGAGGATAGTTGATTGATGATGTTGGATTCACCCTTTGGTTGTGCATCATATATTCACACTGGGGCATATTCCCCCCTCCTCCGAGATTCTTATCTGTTATTGTATACGGTACGAGGATGGATGATCATTGTTAGTTTGTTTACCTCACGACTTCGACATTAGATTATCCACACTGGGGCATATTCCCCTCTCCTTGATGAGATTGTGTTTGGGCAGTGGTATGAGGATGGATGATCATTGTTTGTTGTTTGCCTCACGACTTTGACATCAGATCTTATACTGGGGCATATTTCCCCCATTTTCTTTGAGTATCCTTGAGATTGAGACAGTGGCCAGTTTGGTTTTAGATTGAGTACTAGCCCTGAGCTTCCGACGATCAACTGTATCAGGGCCTCCCTACATGGATTTGTTGAGATAGAGACGGATCGCATCAGGTTTCACCCGAGGAGTGTGGGTGGATCCTTTAGCCAGATGTTCATGAGACAAATTTGTTTTCGTCATTGTTACCTTGCAGATTGGATTATCCAGATGAGTAGCATTTTGTGCACTTTGAGGTTTACTTTTAGATGAGCCATGATTTACACTCTTTGAGATTTACCTTTTGAGATTCATCGACAGAGCAGCTTTTCAGACATAGAGGGTTCCTTCAGTTTAGACTTTTCAGAGGTTTGTCACGATGCATCAGTTTCTGACCTATTGATTTCAGCGGATGATTGATTTACTGGTTGTTTCAGCAATGTGAGCACCCTGGATACTGGGGCATATTTCCCTTCTTGGTTTCAGTAGTCCAACCCTTGACATTTTGAGTATGTGGCTTTGAGCCAATTTATTTCATGTCCACTTTCGAGTTGGTCTTCTCTATTATTCCCTTCTAGGCCCTGAGCCTCATAACCCTGAGTTCTTCATTTCTTCTAGACCCCGAGTCTTATAGCCCTGAGCTATCCTTTTTCCCTTAGGCCCTGAGCCTGCTAGCCCTGAGCTATCATTTCCTATAGACCCCGAGTCTTATAGCCCTAAGCTATCCTTTTTCCCTTAGGCCCTGAGCCCGCTAGCCCTGAGCTATCCTTTTTTTAAGCCCTGAGCCTCGTAGCCATGAGTTATCCATTCCTTCTAGACTCTGAGTCTTATAGCCCTGAGCTATCTTTTTTCCCTTAGGCCCTGAGCCCGCTAGCCCTGAGCTATCATTTCCTATAGACCCAGAGTCTTTCCAGCTCTTAGCTGAGCTTTCATCACTTGGTCGCCCATGAGTGGTTTGACCTGGAGTTTGCGTATCGCATTCTCCTTCTAGCCGATCAGTCATAGAGCCCGGAGCTCATAGCCCTGAGCTATTCATCGACCCAGAGTCATTCATAGCACCCCGAGCCCTGAGCTCACGACCCGGAGTCATTTGCATCATTCACATCCCTGAGATGTTTCGTTTTCATCATTCTAGCCACTTGTGAGTGGCCTCGACCCGACACCTTGAGTCAGAAAGTATCCTGATCGGCTATCTATTTAGAGCCCGGAGTTCTCGACCCAGAGTCATTTTCCATTTTGACCCAGAGTCATTCCTTTCTATTTAGAGCCCGGAGCTCTCGACCCAGAGTCATTTCCCATTTTGACCTAGAGTCATTCCTTTCCATTTAGAGCTCGGAGCTCTCGACCCAGAGTCACTTTCCATTTCGACCCAGAGTCATTATTTCCTATTTTAGAGCCCGGAGCTCTCGACCCAGAGTCACTTTCCATTTCGATCCAGAGTCATTCTTTCCTATTTTAGAGCTTGGAGCTCTCGACCTAGAGTCACTTTCCATTTCGACCCAGAGTCATTCTTTCCTATTTTAGAGCTTGGAGCTCTCGACCCAGAGTCACTTTCCATTTCGACCCAGAGTCATTCTTTCCTATTTTAGAGCCTGGAGCTCTCGGCCCAGAGTCATTTTCCATTACGGCCCAGAGTCATTTCCTTTCCATTTAGAGCCTAGGGCTCTCGACCCAAAGTCATTTTCCATTTTGACCTAGAGTCATTCCTTTCCATTTAGAGCCCGGAGCTCTCGACCCAGAGTCACTTTCCATTTCGACCCAGAGTCATTCTTTCCTATTTTAGAGCTTGGAGCTCTCGACCCGGAGTCACTTTCCATTTCGACCCAGAGTCATTCTTTCCTATTTTAGAGCCTGGAACTCTCGACCCAGAGTCACTTTCCATTTCGACCCAGAGTCATTCTTTCCTATTTTAAAGCCTGGAGCTCTCGACCCAGAGTCATTTTCCATTACGGCCCAGAGTCATTTCCTTTCCATTTAGAGCCTACGGCTCTCGACCCAGAGTCACTTTCCATTTCGACCCAGAGTCATTCTTTCCAATTAGAGCCCTGAGCTCATGACCCAGAGTCTTTTATCCTATTTTAGATCCAGAGTCGTTCACCTTGTCCGTGATCCAGATTCATTCATCCCATCCATGACTCATCATCCTTTTCACCTCTTTCCCTCTTTGTGCTACTCATCACATACCTTTCTCTCTTTATTGCCATTCCCTCCCCACGTAGAGTTGTCCCATCCATGTCATTGAGACCCCATCTTTTGACCTTACCTCTTCATGTGCTAGGACAAAATCTCTGGTCCTTCTTTAATTCTTCGGTATAGTTCACTTCATTCTGCTCATTACTCGTGTTTCTACTCACATTCTCTACACTCGTGATCTATACCGAAGATGGGCATATTTGTAGACCCTCAATTTTGTCCCTTTAGCACATGTCTTTAAATTCACTTCCAGTGCTCCACGGTAGTTCCTTGGTGGCCCATTACTACTCGTACCACTTACCTTTTTCTAAGTCACCTCGGAGATTTTGGTTGAGGGATTATTTGATCCCTTATTGTGACCCTTGGCAAACCTAACTTAGACTTAGGCTTTTCTTGTTTTATTTAGGATAGCTTTTAGATACACTTGGCCCATTAGGCACCACCCTAGGCCCACTTAATCTCACCTTAGGCCCGTTTAGGTATACTGGGTCTATTAAGATTTTTTTTTAGCGTGACTTATATGACTTGCGTGTTTGCATGGCTCGTAGGGCCCATTTTTTGTTAATTTGTTTATTTTTATTTTATTTTATTTTATTTCATTTTCCTCTTTATATTATTTTCCTTAACTTATTTATTTATTTATTATTTTTACCATTTTCTAATTTATTTACTTATTTATCTATTCATGCAATTATTTAACTTCTAAAATTTCATGTTTTTGCAAGGAAACTTACCATTGGAGTTTAAGGAAGGTGGGACTCTTCTCGGAAGGTTTTGAAGGGGAATTTGAAGTTGGGAAGATTGTTTTTTGATTGGAAGATTTAAAAAAAGAAGAAAGGAAATAGGAGAGTTTTCCTTTTTGGAAACAAATTTAGGTCTTGAGGGGTGATATATATATGTGAGAAAAGAAAGAGAAAAGGGGGCTCTTTTTTTGAAAGGAAGATTTTTTTTTAGAGATCCACACGGAGAGATATTATTTTTCAAAAGGCGAGAGGATTTTTTTGGAGGAGCAAAGGGATCCACACGAAAAGGGAAGCCACCTTAACGCATCAAAGGCAAATTTTTTTGTTAATACAGGTGAGTTTTTGAAATAGTTTTGATTATTTTTGTTCGTAATTCATAAGTCCATGCTAATTTTGTTTTAATCCATGTGATAGTTAAAATGTGTTTGTGAGTTTAACTTAATTAGTTTTGTCTTAATTCACTCCTTATTTTAGTTTTGTTATTGAATCTGATTTCTTAGTTTAATTAATTAATCTTTTTTTAGGTACAATTTAGGTTTCGATTTGGTTTATTAATTTATTTTATTCATAATTCTAATTCATTGATAAAATTGATTCTATGTTTGAAAGTTTGCGTTTTTAGGATGTTTTAATTTAATTTGATTCATTATATTTAGTTTAGATATTTTTTATGGTTTAGTTCATTAATGAAATTGATCCCATGTTTGAAAGTTTCAGTTTTTAGTTTGCTTTGATTTAATAATTTATATTCATTATTTTTAGGTGTTTTTATAGTTTTAATTCATCAGTAAAATTGATCCCATGTTTGAAAGTTCATATTTTTAGTATTCTTTGATTTAATTTCGTTCATTTTAATTAGTTTATGTGTTTTTATAGTTTTATTAGCTTATTAATAAAATTGATTTTTTTATTTGAAAGTTTGCGTTTTTAGGTTGCTTTAATTTAATTTGATTCGTTATATTTAGTTTAGATTTTTTTATAGTTTAGTTCATTAATTAAATTGATCCCATGTTTGAAAGTTTCAGCTTTTAGCTTGTTTTGATTTAATAATTTATATTCATTATTTTTAGGTGTTTTTATAGTTTTAATTCATTAGTAAAATTGATTCCATGTTTGAAAGTTCATATTTTTAGTATTCTTTGATTTAATTTCGTTCATTTTAATTAGTTTATGTGTTTTTATAGTTTTATTAGCTTATTGATAAAATTGATTCTTTATTTAAAAGTTCATGTTTTTAGTGTACTTTGATTTAATTTAATTCATCTATTTAGTTTAGACACTCTCACAATTTTTGGTTCGTCAATAAAATTAATTCCATGCTTGAAAGTATATATTTTTTAGTTTGCTTTGATTCATTAGTAAAATTAATTCTATGTTTGAAAGTTCATGTTTTTAGTTTAATTTAGTCAAACTCATTATAATTAGTTTAGGTATTCTATAATTTTAGTTCCTTACCCGAATCGACCCCTTTTAGTTTTTATTTCAAAATCATTAATGTTTGTCCTTGATCATCCTTATCTTGGCTTGTATGCTTTTAAAATCCTAGCGGTTAGTTCATGAATTGATACTTTGTTAGTTTGTCTAATTTAGAATGTCTTGCCTGTTAGTGATCCTTCATGTAATTTGATTCTCTTTCTGAGGCCATTGGAAAATCATGAAGATTGGCCTCTACCATCACCATTATCATTTTTGTTAATTACTAAAAAATTTTACTTTGAGGTTTCATTTTTGTTTTGTTTGGTATTTTATTTCTTATATTTTACTTTTTCCCAAATTAATCCCTTTCATTTTAAAATAAAATACTTTTCTCAAAAAAATCATTTTAAAAATCTATTTCAAAAACTCATTAGAGTCCTCAAGATTAAAATTTCCTTTCTTTTTATTATTTAAAAATAATATGCAACCATATCTTGTTCGGTTTGCATCCTTCTCGGCTTTCAACAAAAATTTTGGTTTTGAACAAAGACACGAATCAAAGCTTGTGGTCCCAAATAAATGGAATAATTCTGAGCTAAATTCGTGTATATCAATTGGGGAATTGGTGAAACCCCTACATAAGAAAATATTTTCAAAAATTATTTTTGTTGCCATTCCTGTCACTTGTTGAAATTATGTCTATTTTTTTTTAGGAATTGTATACAGGATGAGTGTGATAATTATTGTTTTCATATACTTTGACAATTTCTGCTATGATAATTAGATAACGAGCATGCTAGGATTTCTATATTTTATTATTTGTTATCTAACCCCTTACAACTTGAGGAAGCACGTTACAAATTATCTATGCTATCCAGGTATGTCTTCTATCACCTACTCTCCGAATTCTGTGAATATGCTTGTCATTGTGAAATAATACTTATGTCTAATAATGCTTGAGTGTCCTGATATACATGTTTCATTGTTTGATTATTCCTAATAAAATACATGTTGGATGATATATTGTTTAAATTAACCATTTATGTTTTATGATAGCGCTCGAAAAGTGGTCCAGGTATGCACCCTAACCCTCCTTTATTGTAATTTGATTGTGTTTGGCATGCCACTCTTTAAAATCACCTAACCTATTTAGGTATCTATAATTAACTGATTAATTGCCACACTTCCCTTAATTTTGTCAGTAAAGACCTTTAGAGGGCTTAGAGGGGTGCTACCTTTTAAAAGGTACCTTCCCAATAGGTAACCTGATCCCCGGACTTAAACTCAGGTTTTTCAAAGACATGCTTTTTCCAAAAATTATGGAGTCACATTTAGGGTTTTTCTTTCTTATTTTATTTTCCCTTTAAAATAAAAATAAAATAAGTGGCGACTCCAACTTTTTTTAAAAAATCAATTTTTCACAAATAAAAAGCGAGTCTCACCGATCGAGTGGGGACGCACGTGAAAAATGCGGGTCCACGGGCATGTCATCTGCCGGTGGAAATGGAGTATAAAGCATGGTAGAACATAAAGAAATTGAATTTTGATATGCAAAGAATTGGGTTGAAGAGGTTCCTAGACTTGAATGAGTTAGAGTAAATGAGGAACGTAGCCTACATGAATTCAAAAATTTCTAAGGACAAACTCAAGAGATGGCATGATCAAATTGTCCTTAGGAAAGAGTTTCAAGAGGAACAAAAGGTGGTCTTATATGATTCAAAATTGCACATCTTTCTGAAAAAGCTCAAATCTCAATGGAATGATCCATACTTGGTTCATAAGGCATATTCAAATGGAGTTGTTGAAATTACTAATCCAAAAAGTGGATGTATCTTCAAGGTTAATGGACATCGACTTAAACCATATATGGAACCTATGGTGCAAGAAAATGAGGAGCTATACCTCCTTGAACCTTCCATAAGATGAGCATTCAAGGTTTGGTAGGCTTAGTCTTCTAAAAAACTAACTAGCCCAATGATTTTGCAATTCTTTTTCTTTGATTTTTTTTTAGTCTTTATGAATGATCCATTTTTAATCATATCAATTGTGTTTTGAAGGACTTTCCGGATAGATTGAATGCATGAAGCAAAGGAAAAAGGAGTTTTAATGGCCTATTACCAGTTTGCACATTCATGCCAAAAATAGGGAAGTTCATGCCAAAAACATGGGAGTTTTCATAGCTTTAAAAATGTGGAAAACGAGTCTTTGTCCCAATTCACATGATCATGCGAAATTCTCGCATGACTGTGCGAAACTAATAAGGATAGCTGCAAAAATTTTAACCCTCTTGACCATTTCGCATCATCATGCGAACATTTCACATGACCATGTGAGATCCATCTTAAGGACTACAATAAAATGAGCCCTCTGGACCACTTCGCACACTTATGCAAAAATTTCGCATGTCTGTGCCAATTTTTTTTTTATAAAAAACAAAAAAACAAAAAACAAATCTGCAGCCAATATAAGCGTTATTTCATTTCGCACCATTAAGTGAAAACGAGCCCTCATGCCAAAACTCTTCATCTTCGTCGGACACAAGAAACTAAAGAGATAGAAGATCATCGGTCATTTTCCTCTTTCATCCACACTTTCTCATATCTCTTCCTTGCCCTAAACCACGATCAAACATCAGGAATCTGATTATTTTTCGTTTTTGATTTTCGAAGATTTACTTGAGCACTCTCATCATTTCAGGCATTTCAAGTATTTGGATTTCATTCTCCTCTTTATGAAATTGTAAGATGAATATGGATTGAAAAGTTTAATTTGCTTTCGGAGGTTGCCACAATTTTTTATGAATTCCGGACAAATTGATATCCTTTATTCCAATTCCTAATCAATTCATCAAATTGGTCGTTGTAATTTTTGGTTCTTACTTGTTACAGATGGGGAATCAAAAACGAAAATCAATAGAAATTGAGGAAGAATTCTTGGTAATTAATGACAGAAATGGCGAAGACACTAGTCTCGGATTACCTATGGGATTTTTCCTTTCTGAACTTCCCGTTTCTAGACATCCAAACCAAAGAAATGTCACAAAATCTTCACTGGATAAAGGCAAATCAAAGATGGTTGCTCCTGAAAAATTACCGATGAAGAGAACATGAAGCATTAGTGTTCAAAATCCTTCATCTTTTTCGACATCCCTTACTACTTCTTCAGTTCAACATGTTGTAGTTCAGTCACTTGTTGTTGAAGCTCTTGCTCTTATTCCGATTACAAAATGTGCACCTCCACCGAGCCGACCAATTCAATTTCAATTCACGAAAGCCCCGAAGAATAAACTAGCCACTGGTGCAAAAGAAGATTGCTCAAGTAGAAAATTTCATGAAGAATGCTACTTCAATTTCAAGGCATTTGTTGCATCCCTTCTTACTAAATTCTCCACGAAGCTGTGTTGTTGATATTTTTTGGAGCCATTCATGGTACCTAGACCATTCTTTTATCCTCGCATAATTTGGGAATTTTACCGAACCATGACCAGTAGAGAAGTCTACCCTCCTTCAGTGATTTATTTCGAAATTGATGGAAGATAAGGTGTGCTGAATACTGAAATGGTAGCAAGAGCCTTGGATATTCCTCTTACACCTCCAAATCTAGCTGAGTTTCAACCTATTACTCAAACTGAAGCTGCTAAAATGGTTTGAATGGTCTCTCAAAACCACTCCACCAATACACATGTAGTGTTGAGGAAAGAAATAGATTCGAAATTCTGGTTTACATGTCCTATGCTCCAATGTATATCCTTGCCAACAAGCAATGAAAAGATGAGAACATATACTAATGGCATTATTCAGAATTGTTAATGGGCAATGGTGGACACCTACTGAGTTATTCATGGCTGCCCTATTCTATTTTGAAGACAAAGTGCATTTGAAGAAATTGCAAAGAGCCAAGAAATATCCATTATTCTTCCCGCACATGTTGGGCACCATATTGGAGTACTATGGCTTCCCTATTAAACCTGGAAAAGAAAAGAAACATCATTTTAGGGAAGTCTATACTATTTCGAAATAGTAATGAAGTGTGACCAAAATCGAATCTACACTCACAGGTGCTTTATTGACTACTGATAATGAACATCATTATATACCTCCTCCAAATTTGTTTCTTAACGATTTTGGTGATGGAGAAGATACACCCCCAAGACCACCAGTTACCTTCACACTGGAAGTTGTTTCTACTTTTCCAAATCCGGATGCAGCCGCACATATTTTGGCTAGTCTTTCCTCTATACTAAACATAGGTCCTTCATCTTTTGATGGCTATGTCCATATATCAATTGAGGCTTTCAACCAACTCTTAGCTCATTTGGACATGATTCAAGAAAATCAAGCAAACATCCAGCTTACTCAACAACAACTTGTTCAGAGAGTTGATGAACTTACCATGGTTGTCCAACAATGGAAATCTTCTTTTGAGAAGCCAGCTAGTGTTCATGATGCTACTCTTCTATCCATCCCAACTACACAATAGACTAATTCTTCAGAAAGGGAGTCCACAGTGCCTACCACTATTGTGAAACCTTCAGAGATTATCCACTCCCCTTCATCTCATGCTTGAGGGTAGGGAGTGTCCTATACTTTTCTCCTTAACTGTCACTTTATCATTTCATATACTCCTTGACTTCTTTTGTGTGTGTGTTTTTTTTATGATGATAGTGTTCATTTTTTTTTCCTCCTTTCCTGCCATACTTATACTTCTATATGGTTTTGTTTCAGTTATAGGAGCTTAAAAACAATGCATTGCAGGTATCTTTCCCTTCCTTTCTTTGCATTTTCTCGGTTAACATTGAGGACAATGCTTAATTTGGTTGGGGGGAGGATAGGAAAGGAAGAACTATTGGTTTCTTGTTGATTTAGAATTGTTAGATTTTTTTTGTTTTTGTATTAGCTAGATTTTTTTACAACTTAATTGGTAATTTTTTTAGAAGAACATAACACTTGTGTTTGATAAATGAGCATACCTAGCTTGAAAGAAGTGGATTTGGAATACCAGCTCATTTGCTTGATCTTAGAAAACTTGTTATGTTGATTGAATTTGATTTGACTTTGCAGTTTTCATTTTCCAAGGGTTTTTTCTAATTGAGTCTTGACACACACTGTGACTCTAGACCCCTAATATAAGATGAAAGACTAGTCTAATCCTAAGACTTGGACCCAATTGTCTTAGTAACTTGAATCACTTTTAAATTGAGTTGAGACACCTTAAAAATAAGCCAATGAGTTCTCCTCTCAAAAAAGAGGCCAATGAGAAAAAGAAGCCAATGAGCCATCCTCTCAAAAAAAAAAAAAAACTGATGAATAAAAAGGCTGAGTTATGCTTGCCTTGAAACCTGAGCAAGTTCCGAGGGGTATATGGCTCAAAGGTCTTTAAAGCCTGGTGCCCTAAGCCAATATGGTTGGGAGCCACCGACCTCAATACTCGCTACATGGGTTAATGGGTGGAGTATGAGCTCAATTGTAAGTGCTAAGGTATTAGATCCTAAATTGTGGAGTCCAGAGAAAAGTCTGAGGAGTTAGTGGTTGAATTAGTCTTATAAAATTGGTGCCCTATGCCTTATGGTTGGGAGTCATCGATGAATCCCCACTACATGGACCATATACTTGGAGATACCTTTCGCATTGCATTCCTACAATTAGACCTTTGAAAAAAAAGTATATATATATATATATATATAAAGAAATAAAAATAGGTGCGTTCTTGACTTATGAAAGAGTGGTTTTTGTTGCTTAAGATAAATTTGCCATGGTTGGGGGAAGAATTAGTTTTGAATAGTATATCAGGGGGCTAGTTTAATTTCACTCAAGACTTGTTTGAAAATATCATTTTGGGGATTGAAACTTGATGCCTTAAACCTTGATTGGTTGGGAGTCATCGATGGACCCCCGTTACATGGACACTTTAGAAAATAATACCTTAAGCATTGCACACCTATAAGAAAAAAATTTGTGAAATAAAAAAAATAGATAAAAAGGTACATTCTTAGCCTAATGGAAATGGTCAATTTGCTAAAGTCTGTGAAAGAACTAGGTTGGGGGGAGAGATTAGTTCATAGTACTATATTTGGAAACTAATAAGCTTAACACATAGATTTTTGTGGAAGAGTAATGATTGAGCCTAGGAGAGTGGAAATTCTATCATTGCTTAAATTTGTATAATCGACATAGATTTTTTATATCCTCTTATTGAAGGATGAGTTTTGCTTCTTTAAATATTCCGTGTAAGAGTATGCTTTACAACCATGCCACTTATGATTTTTTGGAGTGATCAGCATGATTTTGTAAATTATTTTACTGTTTTTATTTTTCTTTTTCTCTCTTTCATTGCTAAGGGACTAGCAATATGTCGATTGGGGGGAGTGATTACTACTCAAAAAGTGCTCTTTTATAGCTTCTTATAAACTCTTTTAAACACTTTTGAGTAATATTTATTACTTTTTAACTCAATTGGCACATTAAGGATCCTTGCAAGTGTTACTAATCAGTTTTGGCAAGTTTTAATGTTTTTGATAGCTTTTTTATCATTAAAACAAGCCAAGAATGAGGGAGAACTTGGTATAATCCATGGCAAAGCAAGATTGAAGCTAAATTACATGAAGAATCCAAGTTTTGGAGAGCTTCAAAGCCTTTGCCAAATCAATCAAGTGTGCAAGGAAGAGAATCAGAGGAGGAATCTAACACTGAAGAATTTTGCAACCACTTGCAAAATTTTCGCAAGACAGAAGAAATTTTCGCAACCACCTTTTTCACTTGCGAAATTTTCGCATCATCTTTTTCACTTGCGAAAATTTCGCATCTCCTTTTTCTCTTACAAAATTTTCACAACTCCATATCTGACTTGCGAAATCTTCATGTAATCTTCAGATATTTTTCATCGACTCCGTTAGATTTTTACCTTAAGATATTTTGTCTAAATTATCTATTCTCTCCTTGTAATCAACTATAGATCTTTTAAGATATTTAAGATATCTAATTGAGGGGTTGAAAATATCTCTCTTTATATATCTTAAGATATCTCTTTGTAATATCTATCTCAGAATCTCGGAAGACATTCTTGGGGATCTCTTGTACATTTTTTAGTAAGAAATATACAAAGTTTTGCTCTACCTTACTTACTCACTTTGATTGTATTTTTCTTTCTAGCCAAACAACATTTGAGGATGTTTTCTCAGAGGATGAGTAGCTAGACTTTTTGTTTCTTGGACGAAAGGAAGCTAGGTAAGGGACCCGAATACAAAAATGGAAGTTTTCCTTGTTTCAGTTTTTAATGAAGAGGAAGTTGTGCCCCGTTAATGGTTTTTATATTTTTTGTTAACTTAAAATCTCTTATAATCACCTAGGCCAACACTTGGTAAGCTTTTCGGACTCAATCCATCAAGATCCATTAGTTATCTATTACGAGCCTCTGGGAGGTGGTTTAAAGGTAGGATTACTTAGAATAGCCAACACTTGGTAAGCTTTTGGACTCCCTGGAGACATCCATTAGTTATCTCCTGCGAGCTTTTGAAGGGTAATCCAAGGTTAAGGATCACCTTGAATGGCAAATGCTAGGTGAGAGGTACGAGAGCCATTGCAAGATGCATCAGTGAGAGGGATTTAGCATTGAAACCATTAATGGGAAGCAACTGTAACACACCGGTCGGGAAGATAACTATAGGTTAAATCCCCAATGCGAAGAAAAGATCCGGAATCTTCCCTTTTGTATAAGGGGCCTGAACCTAGTAACCTGAAAATCCAAGAAACTTTTTCTTTGTAATTAAAATCAATTACTATTTTTTTGGTTAGCTTAAAACCAACTCCTTTTTCAACCAACTTTATGTTTTCTTTTAAAACTAATTTGTAAAATAAAAAGCACCAATCCAATTCTTTAAACTAATATCAAGTGTGAAATGAAAACTCATCTCTGTGGATGATCCTAGAACCACTATGCTATGCTAGTTGTGCTACCCTAGTATATGGTGATTTAGGTTTATAAATTTTGTTGATAACTTCCGTCTGAGGACTGGATCAAAGGTACGCCAATTAGGAACAAATCAATTAGACTCTTACAAAGCTCGATTTCAAGCAAAAGATATTTGTAATTCATGAAGCAAGTTGTGACTATGTATAAATGAAGTCAATGATCTAACATATTTAGAAATCATGTGGACTATCACCCCTTGAAGATAATCCAATAAAGTGTTATTTGTATTGCGCATATTAAAGCAAAATTTATAAAAGATAACAAAATTAAGCATGTCTCTCCAAGCTCTTCTATACTCAGGAGTTCTAAGAGAACGGTGAACTTGATGTTCAATAGATCCAAATGTGTGATAATCTCGCAAATTTATTCATAGAAGCATTACCATCAACTATATTGACAAAGTTAAGACACAACATTAAAATTTGAAGATTAAGAGATCCATTAGTTGAAATGTTGAAGAAAACATGATCATATTTTTGCATGAGAGGTAGAATACTAATACAGATAAAGTTTTTTTCTTTTGTCCAAATCCCATTAGGTGTTATTGTTAAGATGTTTAATGAAACCATCTAAATTTCTAGTAGTCAAATCATTTAAAGAATGCTGTAATTTTTTTTTTCTTGATTTAGGGTTTTCCGATTGAGTTTTCCCTAATAAAGATTTAATGAAACACATTCTTATTATCATCTAAAATGAAGTTTTATGAAATATGAAAATTAATCATATTTGACCATTTATATTAATGTAAATCTCTTCGTGATCTTTATAAAAGGGAAAGACATACTAATAAAATGATATTTTATTTTCTATGAGCATTTCAATTTTTTCTTTCTCTAATTGTTTTATTATACAACACTTTAGTGTTTTTAATTTTATTTTTTCCAAATGTCTTTTGCCATTAGGATAACATATGACATTTTCTTTGATAAACGGAATTTACTTGAATCATTTGAAAGCAACACAAAGACATGATAAAGCTTTAAGTAAAGGGCATGAAAATCTTATGCGTACGTGCCCAGACTTATGGATAATGACACAACACCCACCGCACCACTTGTACGTTATCAATATCAAACCCAATTCAACCTTCCTAAACTTTGTAAATATATCAAATCACATTGATTTGTTGCTTCTCGCACCATCATTCTAAACAAATCCTACGATTCTCATCCAAATCCTTCTCCTCCTACTTAGATTCGGAGGTTGATCGAACAAAATAATTAAATCGGACTGAACCCCTATTATCAACCATTTCAAATCAATAGAGACCGAATCAACCATCTGCATATTTTCTTTCTAAATTCTTAGGCTAACCTTTTTTTTTTTCCCTTTTTCATTTTTTCCTTTTTTTTTTGTTAATTTTTTTTTTTCTAATTCCAATTTCAGAAGCATAGCATAGTGTGATAAGTTTGATGATTTAAATTTTATGACAAATAAAATTAGCCTAATCAAACTAATTCAAATCAATATTAAGTTGAATTCGTTAAGATAAAACAAATAAATATATTCTAATTAGCTCTAATTTAATTAAAAACAAATCAGTTCATTTCAATCTCGAATTGGTTAAAAATCCAACTAATATTAAACCGAACCACTGTCCAGTACAGGCCCGCTGGTTGGCCAAAACTTTGGGCCAGGCCACTACATCAAAATGGTTTAACCCTAATTCCCAGTCTGTTACAAACTTCTCCTTTCTTTTTCTTTTAGGTTCTGGTAAAACCTAAAGTTCGTCTTCATTGGTTGAATCAAGAAAGTATGTTAGCCTACTTCGCAACAAGACAGAAAAATACATTCAGTATAAGCCTATACCAGCACAGAAATCTAAACATCATGCATACAAACATCGTTTTGTACACCGCCTCAAACAATGAACACTCGAATGCAGGCCCTTTTGTTCTCAGAATGTTTCTTAGTCCAACTACAGGCATTTACTTAAGATTGAGATGTGCCAACACCATTTATCATCAATGATGCAATATTCAATCCCCGCATTAGCGTTTTGGTGGCACATATTGCACGCGCTCCTCTTCCGATAAATTCTGCAGTCACACAAATGATTAGTTGAGCCGATTAAGTTAAATCACAAAAGGGAAATAGCTCATAGATAAGGGCAGCAACCAGCATGCATGCATGCATGCTTGATCAGACAGTAGAGCCTTGCACCTAGGGATCAAGTATGTGCAAGCTCTAAGTCGCTATGTCTCTTCCAGTTGCAGTGTGGGTATTCAGAAACATTTAATATAAAGATTTAGTGGTTAACTTGAGCCAGAGTTTGAGAAGCTCGTCATCGTAAAGATCACAAGCACTAAGGAAATCAACCAGGTGGAAACTGCTCTAGACAGACCATTGATTAACCTAATAGTCTCCCTATGCATTGGTTCTTGGGTAACCAACACTGTGCGCAAAG
>JBAPGN010002888.1:0-41855 GCA_037355405.1 Vitis amurensis
TCTACTAAAATATCATAGCAGGTTTTTTCTGATAAGCAATAGGAATATCTTTTGTTGTCAGTTCCAAGAGTAGAGACTGCGTCTGGAAATCACATTTTTGGTGATGTACAGATGAAGGGATCAATTCTGAAGTGTGGCTAATTAGACTCCCGAGATCTTGATAATCTGATTTAAAATCATCTTAAAGATCAGGTACATGTTGTATGCTCAAAATAATTTTCTTCCAATTCATTGAGTAGACAAATCTGTGCTGCAAAAATTCTGATATTTATTTATTTATTTTTAAATTTCTAAGGTTAATATGGGCATCGACACTCTCTGAAAGACTCGAAGTAGCTCTCCAGGTATAATAAGAGACTTGTCTTCTTGATATTACTTGGTACATTAACATTTTCCATCACGTAAAACCTTTCTTGACTTTGTGCTCCCTCTGGTATTGGTCAGGTTCATATATCCCAAGCTTTTAGCCTTGAGTTTCTCAACATTGCTGGAGGCTTTTGGCAACTATCCAACCATTTCAACTCTCTTCAAGAATTGTTCTCAGTATGCTTCTTCCTTCAATTTAAGATTTTTTACTCAAGTCTAGAAGGATATATTTTTTACCTGGTGGTGTATTTACAATGCTAAAATAGAGATTTAAGGCATATTTGGGAACTATTTTCAAAAACAGTTATGAAAAATGGTTTTTGAGAACAGTTTTTGAAAACTATTCCTAATATTTTATAGAACAAAAGTATCTTTGAAAACTTAAAATGTTTTAAACTGGTTTTTAATATTTTTAAATATATTTTAAAAATAATATTAGTGTTTTATTTTTAATCATTTTACATGTTTGTATTATTATTTTTAAAACAGTATGAAAAAACAAATAAAAACAATAGAAAATAACTAAAAGATATTTTTTGAAAATACCCTATTTTCTATTCTAAAAACAATTTTTTGTTGACAAACATGTTTTCTTAAAACTATTCTTTAATGTTTTGTAGAACAAAAAATTATTTGGGGACCTAAATATTCTTAATATGTTTTCTATATTTCAAATATATTTTAAAAATAAAATTTTATAAAGAATGTTTTATTTTTAATCATCTCCATATTTGTATAATTATTTTTTTAAAATACCCCTAAAAAAAAGTAAAAAACAATTAAAAATACAACATTTTCTATTTTTAAAAGAAAATAATTGTTTTCCAGTTATTGAACATATATTTTTGTTTTGTTGTTTTGATGAATAACAACTTTCAAAAATAGTTATCAAACAAAGTCTTAACTTTTTAACCCCCAAATTGCAATTATTTTAATCATATATGCATTGGTTTGCAGGTTATTTGGGAACAGATACTTGCAATAATTTCTTATTTTTTCCAAAAAGCGATGGGTATGTCATTTTTATTTTTGTTTCTTCTTGTAGAGTGACGGAGTGGGTGTTTCTATTTTCGCATGCACTAAATTTAATTCAAGTAAATACAAAATTGAACCTACCTCTCAAGACCTCTCAACATTTATTAATGGGTCTTATCGAAACTTAACACTCTGCATTATGTTGTGATTTTACTTCCTTCAATATTAAATAAACCTCTGTTTCTTTTTCAAAACAGGAGCAGCTCGGAGAACTTCTTAAAAGAAACAAAGTGTCCTTGCAACAACTGAAAACAAGTTAGTATAGAATTCTCCTTGGAACACTATTGTTCCAAAAGGCCTATATTTTCCAAACTTGATATACTTGCATCAACTTCTTCAGCAATACCTTCTATTATCATGACAGCCTCTAATCATACACTAACTATTTTTTCATATCGGCTTTGCCTTGAGGAATTGTGAATTAATTGGACGAGCCAAGACACTAAAATGAATGGCCATACTAGAGATCAATCTGAGAAAACTTAGGATTGTCCTTGGTTGTTCGGGTATAAAGACATAGTAATCAGGTTGTGAATAAGTTTTAGAAACACCCTCCTCTGTTTTATTCCATTTAGCAAAAAGCGACGTCTAATACAGGGTTTCACTGCCCTTAGACCCAAACACAACTCCACGCCCGACACACAATAATACCATGGTTGAAAATACATATACATATAGGAGAAAGCTTGCCAAAGAGCTGCATAAATGTGATGGTGACTGCAATAGAATGAACAATTCTAGGCTCTGTAAAAAAAAAAAATACTATACACTGCACCAATTTGAATTGTAGTGATAAATTTCTAGTTGTTTTTTCTCATTGTTTACCAGATTGATGTTCTTGCCATGTCTATGTGTGATACTTCTTCCAATCTATTCTTGACACATGGTATGTTTCGATTCTTGTCCAGTTTTCTGTAAGCATGGGATGCTTATCTGCTTCACCATTTTTCATTTTAGGTTTGAGGTAGCCAGCTTGTAGGGCACAAATCTGAAGTAAGTTCATTAGAACTCAACAGAACCTTGGATGCATTTTCTTTTGATGACTAAATGACAACCTATCTTAATCCTTGCTTTTATATCCTCTGGTGTGTGGGCTGAAATGGTCCCATAATGATAGAGAACTTGCATCAAGTGGTAATGATAATCAGGTATCCATCCCACCAGTACTTTTCCCACTTCATTTTTGCAATTTAACTTTAGTGAAGTACTAAATGAGAGTGTATTGTTGTGGAACCAGCATTCTTAGCAACCAGTTTTGAAGTTGACAGAGCACACAGCTGCTGTGAAAGACATAGCTTGGTCACCTCACCAGAGTGGCCTCCTTGCATTTGGAGGTGGGACTGCGGATCAGTATATCTGCTTCTGGAGTACCACAAGTGGGAATCAATTAAACCATGTTGACAAAGGAAGCCAGGTGTGTTTTCAACTTTTGTGGGGCATGGCATAGAGTTTTAGTGCACTAACTGAGGACAACCATATATACTATACTGAATCAAATTTCGATAGTTCTACCTTCAGGTATGCAATCTGGCATGGAGTAAGAATGTGAACAAGCTAGTCAGCACTCATGGCTATTCCCAAAATCAGATTATGGTCTGGAAACACCCACCAATGACAAAGGTATTAATTAGTTAATCGCTTGAAAATTCTGGCATTATTTTCCATCACAAACGAACTAAACCATCTTTCCTATGATTTTTTAATAGGTTACAACTCTAACTGGTCATAGTTTGCTGGTACTCTATCTTGCCATGTCATGGGATGGTCAGGTACAGTGCTATCTATATATAACCATATATACCTATTTATAGATGCATAAGTGAATTCTATGAGTGAGTTCCCAGGCATAACTTACAATTGCATAAGCACATAATGCTCTTTATAAGAAAAACTTAGAAAAAGTGAAAATTGCTTTTGCAGACAATAGTGACTGGAGCAGGGGATGAGACATTGCAGTTTAGGAATATCTTCCCTTCCATGAAAACACCAGTAAGCATGACCAAACTTCAAAAAAACAATTAGTGGTTAACTTCCATCATCCTTATTAATATTTTCATCCTTTTTTTTTTTTTTTCTCTTTTCGGGCACGGGTCAAAGATACAGGTGTTTGGTCATTGGGACGAAGGCATATTTGATGAAAACTTTGCACATATGGGCACAAATCTAAAGTAAAATTTAGCTGTGTTGTTTATATTTAACCACAGCCAGGCAGAGAAGTGGCGTAGGGACAGAATAAACTCGCAGCTTGCTACTCTCAGTAAGCTAATCCCCAAGTCTAAAAAGAGATGAAGCTAATCCCCAAGTCTGAAAAGGTACAACATTTTTTTCTCTTTCGATCATCCCTTTTTTTCTTGATTACTTGATTCAGCTCATGTCTGAAAATTTAGGCACAAAATTTTTTTATGGAAAAAGAAAGATTTTTCCAAATAAAGTACTATATGGGCTAATTGTCGTGTGTTTTCAATTTTTGGTAACCCAAGTCTAAAATTTTCTTTTCTTTTGTTTTCCATGGCGTTCTGGAAAGCCAAACTGAAGGTTTCAGCTCTTTATGGTTTTGAAATTCATGTTATGCATGTATATGAGTTATTGCGGGAGGAGTGTTTTTTGAGTTCACTAAATCTCATTATCACCACTGCCGCAGAAATTTCTCATTCAACTACTATTACCAGAGTTCCAGAACTCTCATATTGTAGTCTTCTTCTGAATCAGTTAGAGTCCAAAGACTTTCTCACGATGATTCTGGTAAATATGAAAAAAGAGAACATTGAATGGAAATTTTTCTGTCCAGAAATCCAATTTGATTCAACGACCTGACTGAGTATTTTTCATGTTCACTTCAATAGGCCTGAAGCCAAGAACGCCATTGGGAAGGAGATGCTGAGAGGCTTACAAAACACTTTTGTAGCTATTATCATTGAGGTTGGATGATAACCCCCATTTGGCTATGAAGAAGGTAGATGGTAGAGGCCAGGATGCTGAGAGAGAATTTGAGGTATATATCTGTTGGGCTCCCTCGTATGTGAGGGAGCGGACCCCATATGCTTGGGGACCAAGTCAGTTACATTAAAAAAAAAAAAAAAAAAGATCGGGATAAGACAAAAAAAACAGAGAGAAGAGAAGAGAGAGGAAAACGCATTTGCCCAGATTTCATCAAGCCGATCCCTCTTTATCTGTGGTCCGATCAAGTTGAAATTTGGAGGAGAGGTTTAGAGCTCGAGTAGCTACAATCTAAACGGTGAAGATCAGATTTTGAGCTCGGGAACTGGTATTCCTACCTGTGAACAGTAACATCATTTTTTGGTATACTTTCTCCAATTTTCTTTGTTTTTTTTGCCAAGAGAGATTGTATAATCCAAGGCTATATGTGCTCTTGGTGTATTTGGCAGCCTCTAAAGATTATTCTAGAAAAGACAGGTGTAACCCATTATTGTTGATAAGGGAAGTTTGAACTGGACTAGGTCCCGTGGTTTTTCCCTTCGCATTGAGGGGTTTTCCACGTAAAAATTTCGGTGTCTGAATTATTTTTTTGTTGCATGAGTTTATTTATTTATTCCTGCTAGTTGCTATTACCTATTTAATTTTGCACAAAGAAATAGTAGAAAAAATCTGGTGTTTGTTGGAATATTGTGAATTCACCTTAACAAGTGGTATCAGAGCCAAGTTGATTAGTAGTGGGATCTCTAGTGTGAATTAAATGGAGGAGGTTGGCAGTGGAATGATTAAACTCAGCTTCCAATTATTCAATTTGGAATACTAAGTTGGAGGATATTCTATATTGCAAAGAGTTATTTAAGCCCATTAAATGCAAGGGTTATAAGCCAGTTACTACAACTTAGGATGAGTGGAAGAAATTAAATAGAAAAACCATTGGACAAATTAGGCAATGGGTTGATCAGAGTGTCTTCCATCATGTAGCCAAGGAAGTTGATGCATATAGCCTTTGCCAGAAATTAGAGTCTTTATGAGAGAAAGACTACACAGAACAAAGCCTTTATGATAAGAAGGCTTGTGAATGTAAAGTACAAGGATGGTAATAGTATTGCAGAGTATCTCAGTAATTTTCAGGGACCGTTGAATGAGTTGTCTACCATAAAGCTTGAGCTGGATGATGAGGTACAATCTTCATTTTTGATGAGTTCCTTACCAGACAATTGGGAAACTTTAGTGGTATCCTTGAGTAATTTAGCCCAAAATGGTATGATCACTGTCAACATGGTAAAAGACAACATGTTTAATGAAAAGGCAAGAAGAAAAGAGTTAGGTATTTCCTCTAATACAAAAGCACTTGTTATAGAGAAGCGGTGGAGAAGTAAAAGCAGAAAACCTTCCAATGATTATAACCGTGACAAGTCAAGAGGAAAGTCAAAGTCCCGTAAAGAGATAAAATGTTTTTACTGTGGCAAGCCAAGGCACATTAAGAGAGAGTGTAGAAAATTCATAAGAGAACAGTTTAAAGAAAAATGTGGAGAACAGAAAGAGGACAAAGACATTGCAGCAGTTGCATCTGATGGTATTACGATCATTGTTTGTCATGATGCATGTGTAAACCTTACATGCCAGGATTCCACTTGGGTGGTTGATACAACAGCGTCATTTCATATCATTGCACATAGAGATTTCTTCTCTTCCTACACCAATGACAGTTTTGGTTGGGTTAGGATAGGAAATGAAACAAAAATGTGAAATTATTAGCATAGGAAATGTAGAGCTAGAAACTAGCATTGAGTGCAAATTGGTTCTAAAAGATGTTAGACATGTTTCTGAAATGCCCTTTAATTTGATCACTGTTGGGAAGCTTGATGATGAGGGCTACCATAGTCACCTTGGAGAGGGTAAGTGGAAGCTTACTAAGGGTTCTCTTGTTTTAGCTAGGGGGAAAAAAAACAATACTCTCTACAAAACAGAAGCGAGACTAGTGAATGGAGATGTGAACATTGTTGAGAATGAAGCCTCTACTGAGCTATGGCATAAGCGGCTTGGTCACATAAGTGAAAAGAGACTTTAGGTTCTTGCCAGAAAGAAGCTTCTACCAATTAAAGGTACATCATTATTACCTTGTACACATTGTCTGTCTGGAAAGCAAAGTAGAGTTGCATTTCATAGATTTCCTTCATGTAGAAAACCAAACGTTCTTGATTTAGTTCACACTGATGTTTGTACTATGCAAAGTAATACTCTTGGTGGTGCACTTTAATATGCGACTTTTATTGATGATCATTCAAGAAAGGTGTGAGCATATGCTTTGAAATCCAAAGACCAAGTACATGATGTATTCAAAGATTTTCATGTGAAGGTTGAGAGATAAACTAGCAAGTAGTTAACATATGTCAGAGCAAACAATAGTGGTGAATATAAGGGACCATTTGAGCAATACTGCAAAAGTCATGGCATCAGGCTTGAGAAGACGATTCCTAAGACCTAACATCAAAATGGTGTAGCTGAGATAATGAATAGAACCATCTCTGGTAAAATCAGGTGTATGCTCTCTCATGCAAAATTGCCTAAGTCTTTTTGAGGTGAGGCCATGAGGATAGTTGTTGATTTGATTAATCTGTCTCCACCATATCCTTTAAAGGGTGATATTCCAAAGAGGGTTTGGAGAGGAAAATTTGTTTCCTTTGAGCACTTGAGAGTGTTTGGCTGCAGGGCATTTGCTCATGTTCCTAGAGACAAGCAGTCCAAGCTTGATAGCAAGACTAAACAGTGTATCTTCCTAGGTTATTCAAATGAAGAGTTTGGGTATAGGTTATGGGATCCGACTACTAAAAAGATTATAAGAAGCAGAGATGTTGTCTTCTTTGAAGATCAAACCATTAAAGACTTGGATCGGGTTAAGAAGCCAAAGCCTTTTATTGAAGAACAGGTTGATTTGGGTCTAGTCTCTCTTAACTCTATGGGACATAATGAGCACAGGGAAGTTGTACAAAAAAAACAGGTTGATACAATTGACAAAAATGATGAATCTGTAGTTGATGATGTAGAAGAAAATCTTATAAATAAGAATGATGGCCTAGAATAGCAATAAGAACAAGCTTCCAAAAGTTAAGAAGATCTACTAAAGAATGTCAACCTTCCAAAAGTTACACTAGTGATGAGTATTTGTTGCTTTCTAATGGGAAAGAGCCAGAAAATTATCAAGAGGTTCTATTGCATGATGAAAAAAAAAAAAAAGTGGTTGAGAGTTATGCATGAAGAGATGAAATCTTTGCATAAAAACAACACTTATGAATTGATGGAGTTGCCTAAGGGTAAGAGAGCATTGAAGAATAAATGGGTATTGAAAATGAAGTTTGAACCAAACATATCACAATCAATGTACAAGGCAAGATTGTTTGTGATGGGTTTTAGTCAAAAGAAAGGCATTGACTTTGAAGAGATTTTCTCACTCGTAGTTAAGATGCCTTTGATCCGAGTTGTGTTAAGCTTGGTTGCCAGTATGAATCTAGAGATTGAACAACTTGATGTGAAGACTGTTTTCCTCCATAGTGACTTAGAGGAGGAAATATATATGGAGCAACCAAAAGGGTTTACAATCAAAGGCAAAAAACACTTAGTGTGTCAACTGAAGAAAAGCTTGTATAGTCTCAAGTAGGCATCGAGACAGTGGTACAAGAAGTTTGATTCCTTCATGGTTGAACATGGGTATGATAGAACTACTTCTGACCATTGTGTGTTTGTGAATAAATTCTCTGATATGGAATTTATTATTCTCTTGCTATATGTGGATGACATGCTGATTGTTGGTCGTGATACTAGTAAAATTGATAAACTAAAAAAAAGTTGAGCAAGTCCTTTGAAATGAAGGACTTGGGGTCTGCAAGTCAGATTCTTGGTATAAAGATTTCTCGAGATAGGACGAATGGAAAATTATGGCTATCTCAAGAAAGCTATATTGAGAAGGTTTTAGACAAGTTCAACATGGGCAAAGCAAAACCAGTGAGTTCTCCACTTGGAAGTCATCTAAAGCTAGGTTCCAAACAAACTCCTTCAAGTGAGAAAGAAAAAAAAGAAATGCAAAAGGTGCCCTATGCATCAATAGTGGGTAGCTTAATGTATGCCATGGTGTGCACGAGGCCTGATATTGCTCATGTTGTTGGAGTTGTCAGTAGGTTCCTTTCTAATCCTAGCAAAAAACATTAGGCTCCAGTGAAAGGGATTCTCAGATATCTGAGGGGTACTTCTAAGACTTGTTTATGTTTTAGGACTGACAAACTTGTCCTTATAGGATGCACAGATGCAAATATGGCTAGGGATGTTGATTCCAAAAAGTCTACTTCTGGTTATTTGATCACTTTTTCAGAGGGAGCAGTGTCATAGCAATCAAGGTTACGAAAATGTGTTGCTTTGTCTACCACAAAGGCTGAGTATATTGCTATCACTTAAGCTAGCAAGGAGTTACTATGGATGAAGAAGTTCCTACAAGAATTGGGTTATGCATCAGCAATGGGTAGCTTGATGTATGCCATGGTGTGCACGAGGCCTGATATTGCTCATACTGTTGGAGTTGTCAACAGGTTCCTTTCTAATCCTAGCAAAGAACACTGGGTTGTAGTGAAATGGATTCTCAGGTATCTAAAGGATACTTCTAAGACATGTTTATGTTTTGGGACTGACAAATTTGTGCTTGTAGGATGCATAAATGCAGATATGGCTGGGAATGTTGATTCCAGAAAGTCTACTTCCGTTTATTTGATCACTTTTTCAGGGGGAGCAGTGTCATGGCAATCAAGGTTGCAAAAATGTGTTGCTTTGTAGACCACAAAAGTTGAGTATATTGTTATCACTGAAGCTAGCAAGGAGTTACTGTGGATGAACAAGTTCCTACAAGAATTGGGTCTACGGCAAGAAATGTATTTACTCTACTATGACAGTCAGAGTGTTATTCATCTCAGTAAGAATCCAACTTTTCACTCTAAATCTAAGCATATTAATGTGAGATATCATTGGATTCATGATGCACTAGAGATGAAATTGTTTTGCCTTGAGAAAATCCATACTGATGAGAATGGATCAGATATGATGACAAAACCAATACCTACAAAGAAGCTACAATTCTATAGAAAGCAAGCGGGCTTGGTAGAGCCCCTCACATAGTCTCGAGAGGGAGATTTGTTAGGCTCCCTCATATGTGAGGGAATGGGCCCCATATGCTTGGGGACCAAGTTAGTTACATTAAAAAAAAAACAAAAAAAAATTAGAAAAAGAAAAAAACAGAGAGAAGACAAGAGAAGAAAAACGCATCTACCCAGATTTCATCAACAAACCATCCCATTTCATTTGTGGTTTGATCAAGTTGAAATTTGGAGGATAGGTTTGAAACTCAAGTAGCCACAATTTGAACAGTGGAGATTAGATTTTGAGCTCGGGAACTAGTGTTACTACCTGTGAACAGTAATGGCATTTTTTGGTATACTATCTGCAATTTTCTTTGTTTTTTTTTTTTTTTTTTTTGCCAAGAGAGACTGTATAATCCAAGGCTATATGTGCTCTTGATGTATTTGGTAGCCTCTAGATATTATTCTAGAAAACACAAGTGTAACACTTTATTATTGATAGTGGAAGTTTGAACTTGACTAGGTTCCGTGGTTTTTCCCTTCGCATTATGGGGTTTTCCACATAAAAATTCTGGTGTCTAATTTATTTTTCCATTGCATGAGTTTATTTATTTATTACTGCTAGTTGCTATTTCCTATTTAAGATTGCACAAAGAAATGGTAGAAAAATTCTAGTGTTTATTAAAATATTGTGAATTCACCCTAACAATATCATTGTTGGTGGTGGTGGTGTTGTCCTAGACCCTATTTCATTTTTTTCCCATTTTTTTTGGTAATATCCTTTATTGATAATAGGATGGTGGTTTAAGAAACCAAAATATATCTTCAGTGTTGGACTGATGAATGATGACTTGACATCTTTGTTTTGTCTGTATGATTGCTAGTTGAAGTAACACTGCAAATAATTATCACATTAAAAGCGCATTTAATTTCCCTCATGCTAGTAGTTAAGTCATCTTTAAATATTCCTATGTACTTTCAAAAGTTGGCAGTGGGACGGTTTTCAACAAGCCCCATCTTTACTAATTCCCCACCCTGCTCATAACCATGTCAAGTTGAGAGCTTAAAATCCATTGAAATTTTTTGTAGCCCAGCGTTCTCTGCAGTCTATATTTTATTTCATACCTCATCTGGTGGCCTTGCGAGCTAATTCCACCAGCAGGACAATATTTGTTGAAGGGTGAAACACATTTGATAAATAACATTCATTAAATTTTGAGTTTCTTAACATTTTTTTCCTCTAATATTTCTATGACACGAACTAGTAGGTTGCGAATTCAAATCTCTGTCTTACCAGTCAAAGAATTCTCAGGATCATTTCACAAATAAATCTATTTACTTTACCAGAAGGAGTTTTTAGAAATTTATAGAAGTAGCTTTGTTTCCTTTGCAATTGTTTGTCCTAAACTCTACTGAGTCTCTGATCTTCCAAGTGAAAAGCCCAGCAAAAACACTTCTGATCATGCCTTGGAGACACATGGTAGGTAGTAGCCATTTTTTAAGTTCTCCAAAGATCAAATAACTTGCAGACTTGTTCACTGATATTTATGAGGTTTCACTATCAATCCTCTTCTAGCAAGAATGACAACTTCGAGAAACGATCAAGAGACAACCACAAGACTACCCCTGTGATGTTCATATTTGGGCCATGCTTGTGCATGAAAATCTAAGAATTCTTACTCTGGAAAGATTTAAATTTCATAAATGGCCATGGAAAGCTTATAAAGTTGTATTGGATTTAAAGTTGTATTGTTTTTTTTTTACAATTTTTTTTATTTAATCTCATTATGCATTTGAAAGCTTATAAAACATATTTTATTAGAAATTTTATTTCATGGTGAATATATTTTTTATGGCAAAAAATTGACTTTTTACCATGATTATTTTCATGAAAAAAAAATGACATATTGGTATAAAATTGTTTTACAGCAAAAAAAAAAAATGATATGTTGCCATATTTTATTTTATAGTTAAAAATAACATGTTACCATAAATTTTATTTTGTGGAAAAATTATTTATTTTTTCAATAAAATTAAATTGAATGGTTAAAGATAATTTCTCATGAACTTATAGTAACAAAATCACTACAAATAATTTTTTGTGCAAAAAAATCTTCTTCCACAAAATACTCTTTTTTATCACAAATTAATTAATGAAAAAATCTCATATTAGTTATAGTGAGGGAATGAGCTTTTAGTCCCAAGTATGTGACAAGGAAGAAATAACATAGAGGCACTTGCAGATGTTATATTAAAGGAAAAAAATGGTTGTTTCTTTGAAAATAAGAAAACAACATCTGTCTTGGATTAAGTTTTATGTGGAGTGAGACTCCAATCTTAATTGTAATTATTGATTTGACCTTCAAAGTTTTTATTTTGTTTCTTATGTTGATGTGTGAGAAATTAATGTGTTGTTATCTTGAATTAGTTAATTTGAATTCCCTTGTTAGCTTGTATTATTGATTTTATATAGAAATGATGCCTTTCTATTAAGTTTCTTCATCTATCTAGAATTTGTTTTTTTGCTACATGCCAAAAATCAACAACTGCCCTTCACATTGGATAACATTCTATTTATATTTCACAACCACTATGTAACGTAATAATTCTTGCATTCTCATTCATGCACACTACCTTGTGTTGGTAAAGTGTTTGTGTGAGTGTTTTAAAGTGAAAAAAGAAGTCCCACATTGGAAAGTGATAACACTTTTAGTGGGTATTTATACTAACCCACCTTTCTTAGCTTTATGAGCTTGTGGAGAGGCAAAAGGGGGTCTCGCGTGCCTAGTGGGTCCAAGCCCATTCAAAAGGGAATTCGGGTAGCTCAAGTAAAAAAAAAACAAACCTTAATGCACAATGTGTCTGCACACACATCCTGCATGGGTTTAATTCCCTCAATTTTGGCTTTCAAATCAAGTCAAATGACTCGTAATTCCCTTATATTCCATTATGAAATAATTATCTGGTTTAAATGGGTTTTTATTTAGGTTTTAATTCTAAAGTCATTTGGAATTTATGGCTTATAGTCGTTTTGCTCTTTAAGGCTTATAATTGTTTTGTTCTTTAAGGCTTATAATTGTTTGGCCTTTAAGGCCCTTGACTGTTCTCCTACAGAGACTACCTACAATGTCCTCCTCGGTGCTACACACCTATCTACCATTACATCTCTCTCTTGATTGCGCTCTTATTTAACCACTACTCCTTTCTCATTCTACCATTGCAACCTCAATTTCCCGGTGTTGTTTTCTTAACAAAGGCACCCTACTTGAACACTACTGGTTTTATTAAAAAAGTAAAAAATAAAACAAACATTCTTTGCATCCTTTCATCTAGAGGAATATTAGTTCAAGCTATATTACTCCTTGCTAAAGGTGTGCATCGAAAGCAAGGTTTTTTGGTTGTTGAATCCTAGAGGTAGGTCGTTGGTCCTTTTTTGCACCACATTTTGATACCCAAGGAGGGTGAATCTACTTTAAGGACAGTGATTATCACGCCTCAACTTAATTTGATAGAGTCCTCTCTCACTTTTCCTATCTCTGTTTATTTGTTTTAATCTTAGTCAACTTCCTTATCCCATTCTTTGAGACCTAATTTTTTTACCAACAATCCTAAAGTACACCGTTTTTTAAAAAGAAATGAGACCTCCCTAGTTCACACCCGTCCTAACACCTCTAAGATTGATCCATTTAATGGAACATTCTCAAATAGATGGTAGGAAATGGTCTTTTTTGCTATTGACGTGGTAAATTTGGGACATATTTTAACTAACCTAAAACCCGAAAATAGGTCTGAAAATTTGCCTATCTAGGGAACTGGAAATAAGTAATTAGACATGTCCATTCTTAGTATACTCTCTAATGAACTTTTTGATGTCTACTGTCCTTATAAAGTGGAAAAAGATATTTAGGATGCCATGAAAAATAATTACATTTTGGATGATGCAGGAACCTAAAAATATGTTATAAGGAATTTTAGAAAATTCCAAATGACCGAGGATAAAGATGTTTCATCTCAAATCCCATGACCACCACTTGCTTATAAATGACCTTGTTAATAAAGACCTTAAAGTGCCTAAAGCTTTTATGACTAGATACTTGATTAAGACTCTTCTAGATTCTTAGAAAGACTATAAAAATAGTATGAAACACAAAAGAAAATAAATGTCCCTTGAAGATGTCATAATCTATATTAGGATTGAGAAACATAATAGAAATAAGGACAAGGTTGAAAAAACCAAAGAATTGTCTTCCATGGATAATGTGGTAGAAGATAAAGCAAAACCCAAAAACAATAAGTCCAAAAAGCAAAACTCAAGGACCAAGCCTAATTCAACTAACAAGATTTATAACCCAACAATAAAAAATAAAAAATAAAAAAAATAAAATAAAATAAAAGGTAACTGCTTTGTCTGTGGCAAACCTGGCCACATGTAGTTCAATGTCTCCATAGGAAGAAAACTGATAAATACAACCCTAAAGCAAATCTAGTAGAGACAAGGGAAATCGTTGTTGTAGTCTCCTCTAAGATGAGCATGGTCACCAGTGTGAAAGACTGGGTGGTAGACTCTAAGGCTACCAAGCACATCTGTGAAAATAAAAGTGCATTCACTTCTTATAGCACTGTAAAGGAAGGAGATGAACAAGTGTTCATGGGCGATTCTAGAATGTCCCTGATGATTGGAAATGGAATATTCTCTTTAAGCTAACCTCGGGCAAAGTGCTCACTTCAATGATGTCCTTCATGTGCTTGATATTTGTTAGAACCTAGTATCAGTATTTCTACTTAGGAAAGTAGGCGTGAGGATCTTGTTTAACTATGATAAACTTGTCTTAATAAACAATGATGTTTTTATGAGGAAAGGCTATTGTAACTAGGGATGGCAATGGGGCGGGTTTTTTTCGAGTACTCGTCCCACCCCTAATGGGACAGGGTTCAATTTTAATAAATGGGTTTGGGAATTTTTTTTAAACCTAAGGTAGGTTCAAGTATTGCCCCATCCTGTCCCGCCTCGCCTCGATTATATATAAAATTAATTTAATTTTATCTAATTTTACTATTTTTAATATATAGATAATAATAAAATATTTTTAATAAAATAAGTTATAAAAAATATAATAATTTAATTATTTATAAAATATATTTATTTTAATGTAATTAAAAATTTTGAAAGTAATTTTAAAAAATTTTAAATTAAAAAAAAAAAATTAAACGGGCGGAGCGGTATGGGAATTTATCATACCCGTCCCGCCCTATTTAATTTTTTAAATGGGATGGAGATGGGAATTATTTTGAATAAACAGGGCAGGATTGGGATGAGGGTGACCTATCCCGAACCCGCCCTGTTGTCATCCCTAATTGTAACCAAGATTTATTTATGTTGAATTTTTTTATATTATCAATGATAATGCATCTTCTTCTTCTACTTACATAGTTGATTCTTGTGATATTTGGCATGATAGATCAGGACATGTGAACTTTTCTTATATAAAGAAAATGGTTGAATTAAGTTTAATTCCTAAAGTCTCCTTAGAAAACCATGGAAAATGTGAAGCATTTGTAGAACCTAAAACCACAAAGAAGTCTTGCAAATCTATAGAGAGAGCACTGGAACTTCTAAATTTAATTCATAGTGACTTAGGAGATTTGAAAAGTACAATGACTAGAGGTGGTAAGTGTTCTTACATAACTTTCATAGATGACTACTCAAGGTATACAAGGGTATGTCTTTTGAGAAACAAACACAAAGCAAGAAACGTTTTCATCAAGTACAAAAATGAAGTAGAAAATCAATTAAGTAAGAAAATTAAAAGGTTTAGAACTTATAGGGGATGAGAGTATAAGTCCAACACTTTAACACCTTTTATGAAGATCACAGGATCATTCACAAAATTACTCCTCATTCCCCTGAGTCAAATGAATTAGCAGAAAAAACACCCTTGAATATGTAGGGGGGGCTATCCTCTTCACGTGTCATATTCAAAATAGGATACCTTATAAGAAAACTGTAAAACACCTTATGAGTTATGCAAAGGTCATGCATCTAACATTGCATACTTGAAAGTGTAGGGGTGCTTAGCTAAAGTTATTTTTCCTAAACCTAAGAGACCAAAACTAAGTCCTAAAACTTTTAATGCAATGCTCATAGGGCATGATGAGAATAGTGTGTCATATAGATTTGTGGTTATCAAATCAGAAAACAACCTAGTAGAAGTGAACACAATAATGGAAACAAATAATGTCAATTTCTTTGAAAGCATCTTCTTTTGAAACCTAGTGGTGAACAAATCCAAATAACACTTAGAGTTGAGTCTAATAAGTCTTTTGAATTTGAACCTAGAAGGAGTAAAAGAGATAAGGAAAGAAACAAACCTTAGAGATGGTTTCTACACCTTCCTAATAGATGAGGACCCTAAATCCTACAAAGAAACTATAACTTCTCCTAATACACCATTCTGGAAAAAGACCATTAATAGTGAGATTGAATCAATCATGTACAATCATACATGGGAATTAGTAGATTTACGTCCTAGTGTAAAGACTATTGGTTGTAAGTGAATCTTTAAAAGGAAGTTAAAACAAGATGGGTCCATAGAAGAGTATAAGGCACGTTTAGTAGCAAAGGCTTTAAACAAATTATGTAGATTACTTTGAAACTTTTGCCAATATGACTAGAATTTCCTCAATTTGAGTGTTGATCACTCTAGCTTCCATTCATAACCTAGTGATACACTAGATGGATGTCAATATTGCGTTCTTGAATGAAGAATTGAAAAAGGAAATTTATATGGACCAACCAAAGGGTCGTGTGGTTCCAAGGAAAGAGGAAAAAGTGTGTGGGTTGGTGAAATCACTATATGGGTTAAAACAAGCACCTAAATAGTGGCACAACAAGTTTGATCATGTGTTAGTAACTAATGGATTTTCCATTAATGATGCTAATAAATGTATTTATATAAAATTTGAGGATAACCCATGTGTCATCATCTACCTCTATGTTAATGACATGTTGATCTTTAGAACTAGCCTAAAGGTCGTTTGTGAGACCAAAAAACTCCTAGGGTTCAAGTTTAACAAAAAAAACCTAGGAGATGCAGAGATGGTTCTAAGAATCAAGATAACTAGACTATCTTAAGAACACAATGTTGAGAAGATCTTAAGGAAGTTTGAACACTTTAATGTAAACCAATGTCAACTCCTTATAATCCCAGCTTACAGCTAAAGAAGAACAAATAACATAGTATTCCCCGAATTGAGTATGCTCAAATCATAGGGAGCCTAATATACTTAACAAACTATACCAGACCTAACATTGCCTATGCAATAAGCAGATTAAGTCAATACACCTAATGTCCTAATTAGGACCATTGAACTGCTATTTGTAGTGTACTTAAGTATTTGAGAGGCACCAATGTCATTGACTATGACCTAATCGTGGAACTCTTACCGAGAGTGTTTTTATGGCTCAACCACTAGGGTTTGTTGATCCTCAGTTTCCATCCCATGTGTACTATCTCAAGGGAGCTATTTACAACCTCAAACAAGGACCTTGTGCCTAATATCAAGAATTGAAGCAATCGTTTTGTTCATACGCTTGCAACTCGGTTCTCCATTAAAGATCTGGGTACTTTTTTTTCTTCTTTTTTTTGTGAGAAGGTGGGCAAGGGAAGATTAAGGTTATATTATAGATTTTTTGGAATGCACGAAAATGGTGGATTCCAAGCTTGTCACAACTTTTATGTCAACATCTCAACTACCTAGTCTTATGGATGGCACATTTTTTATTGATCTAACTGAGTATCAATCCATTGTTGGTGGTCTTTAGCACCTCTCCTTGACACTAGATATTGTTTTCTCGATCAATAATCTCTCTCAATTCATGCATAGACCAAGTAACACTCACTAATTGGCAATCAAATAACTTCTATGTTATCTCAATGGTATGATGCATCATGGCTTATTTCTCAAGAAAAGTTACTTTCTTCACTTTCATACCTTCTCTGATGTAGGTTGGACTAGTGATTGTGATGATCATACTTTGACCAATGCTTATGTTGTGTTTTGGGGTCATAATGCCATTTCTTGGTGTAAGAAGCAATGTTTTGTTGCCCGTTCCTCAACTGAGGCCAAGTATCGTGTCGTAGCCTTAACCTCTTCTGAGTTTCGTTGTCTTAAATCCTTGTTACTTGAGTTTGGTGTTTTGGTTGCCACACCTATGTCGATCTATCATGACAATTTTGGCACCACTTGTGCACCAATCCAGTTATCATTCTCGAATGAAGCACATTACTATTGACTTTCATTTTGTGCATGATTCGCGTATGTAAATCCAGTCGGGTCATTTAATAAAAAACATTTATAAAACCTATGACCTCATACTAGTGTAGCAAAGCTACTATAGTATAGTGGCTCTAGGGTCGAACTCTGGGATGGGTTTTCATTCTACCAGTGATATACTCATGATTATGAATTGAATTTAATGATTTCCTTTATCAAAAACTTAGAATTTAAAAGCAAATAAAATTTGTTTTGAAAGTTTTTGAAACTAAATTAACATAAACTAATTAAAAATGGAAGAAAGAAAGTCTCCGGAGCTCAGGATTGCTAGGATCAAGTTTAGAATGCAAAGTGGAAAATTCCGGATTTTTCTCCTCGCATTGGGGATTTAACCTATAGTTATTTCCCGAACCGGTATAGGTTTAACAATGAAGATTTAATCCATAAAAATCAATAGAAATGGTAGTCAAGGTCCATTAATGGCTTTAGACACTATAGGTCTTCACCTTGAACCACTTTCCAATGGCTCGTACATGATAACTAATGGACTGATATGGATCTAGCAATAAGCATCCACAGAGACCTGAAGCTTACCATGTATTGGCCATTCAAAGTGATTCTAAGGGATTTAAAGCAAAACTTTGGATTTAAAAGCCATTTATGAACTTCAACTACCTGTATTTAAGGCACGAGCGTTTTCCACCTTGCATCTGGACTTTTCACCTAGCTTCCATCACTCCAAGAAACCAAAAGTTTAGCCTCTCATCCTCTGAGAAAACATCCTCAGAGGTTGTTTGGCTTCCAAGAAAAAGAAAATAGTAAAGAGAAAAAGGGAAAACGAGAGAGCTCTGTATATTTTTCTAAGTGTAAAACATAACACCCGTTCTCATCCAAGAGGTGATTTCCACCCCTTATATAGTTTTTACAAAAGCAAAGCTTGTGATTGGCTTGTTACAAGGAGAAGAAAGGAAATTACATCAAAAAATACAAAAGAAAATATCTAAAGTGGAGTCGGCAAAAACAGAGGAAAATTCGCACCACGCATGGGGTGTGCGAATTTTCGCACACCTGAGGGGGGTGTGGGAGTTTCGCACACCATTCGCACACCATTCGCACACCATTCGCACACCTGGAGCAGTTGTCTTCCGAAGGCCATATCTTTCTCGTTTCAGCTCCAAATCGTACACGGTTTGAAGCGTTAGATTCTTGACTTCCTGAGCTTTGAAATGGTATATAGTATGTAAAAAATGTACTTCGGGAAGTTCTCCAAAAGTTCCAAATAAGACTATAGCTGTTGTCCTCTATTTTCCTCCTTGCTTCTCTTTGGTTTTCTTTGCTTTTCTCCTTTGGATGGCTTGTCTTAATGATCTAAAAAGATGTCAAAAACACTAAAACTAGCCACAAATATGATTAGGAGTCATTGCTAGGTCCTTAACATGCCAATTGGAATAAAGATGAAGAATTACTACACAAAAGTGCTTAAAACATAATGACTTAAAGGTGTAAAATAGCACTTTTTGGGTAGTAATCAGTGCATGACAAAGTTCAAAATGGTACCCTTCACGTGTCTCATGTTGCTTCCACTGATCAACTTGTTGATGCCTTAACAAAACCACAATCCTCAACTCATTTGCAGCAATTGTGTGTCAAGCTACATATTCAACCAAAGCCTATCTTGAGGGGCATGATAAGGAAACCCGTTTCTTTTGAAAAAAAATCTCAATCTCCATTGAATCCTCCTTGATTTGTTTTTTATATTAGGATAACGTGTACAGCAAATTTTCTTTATTTGATTTTGTAATCAGCCATGTATACTCGCTTCTTTTGTGGAGATGGTTTAGGTAAGTTTGTAACTAGTGCTAGGTTTGTCTACTGTATATATTTCTCACCTTCGTTCAATGCAAGACAAGCCATTTTTAGTCTCAAAGCCTCTATTGTCTTCCATAGTTTCTACTCTTTTTAAATTTCACTCCCAAATGGTTTGTGAGTATTATACAAATTATATATGGGTTTTGCATGTTTAGATGATAGTTAAAATTTGAAAAAATTTTGTTGCATTACAATTAAAAACTATTTTTAAAAACATTGCCAACTAGACCCTAAATTTATTTTCCAAAAAGAGCAAATAAATTAATGAAAAAGTGAAAAATGTTAAGATATGGACTCACATATTTATTCATGATTCATGACTAAGCTATTCGTATTTTTGGTATTTTATTTATTGTTCATTCTAAAGTATGGGCCACCTCATGTGTAGAGCTCGATACCATATGTGTCTCAAATGATGGGTCTGAGACACATATGGCCTAATCTTTTAAACAGAATGGTCCCTGAGGCAGGAGGGTATATTAAGGAAAGTGTTTGTTCTTCAACATCACATCTTTTGAAATAAGAATAGAACCCATTCTCTCCACTCCCATCATCAGAGAGATTGCATAAAGGTAGTGCCCTCTACAACCTTAGAAGATCCATACCTTATTCAACACAAAATGGACTCAGGTTTGTTCCCAATCCGTGGACACATTCAGTTTATGTTTTGGGTGATAATGGAGAATAAAAAATTAAGACAATTGGTATCAGAGTCATGCATGTTGAATCATTAAGAAATGCCTTTTGATTCAAAGATACATGATTTTTCTCCCATATGGCATATTAGGGCAAGAAATCACTTGACAGAATCTGGGAATTTCTAGGTTCATTTTCTGAATATATATATATATATATACAAACCCTGGTGGTGCTTGTAGTGTTAATTACATGGTTCTCTAATTGTGTTTGGACACATGGCTCTTGAATAGATAGGCACCACTTTTGAAAATATGATTTAATAATAGTTGAAAAGTGTGCAGAGACTATGGCTATGGAATTGTCTAAACCAGCATTGCATATTCTTGGAACTATAACCCATTTTACTTTTCCAGCGATTGAGCCAACAAATCCTGGCGATGCTTGCAGTGTCGATTACATGGCTCTCTAATTGTGTTTAGACACATGGCTCTTGAATAGTGATTACTACCCAAAAAGTGCTATTTTACACCTTTAATGCATTATGTTTTAAGCACTTTTGTGTAGTAGTTCTCCATCTTTAGTCCAATTGGCATGTTAAGGACCTAGCAATGTCTTCTAATCATATTTGTGGCTAGTTTTAATGTTTTGACAGCTTTTTGGATCATTAAGACAAGTCAAGCAAAGAAGAGAAGCAAAGAGAAGCAAAGTGAAGCAAAGTGAAAAAATCAGAGGACAGCAGCTGCAGTCTTCTTTCGCACTTTTGGAGTACTTTCCGAAGTCCATTTTTTACATACTATATACCACTTCAAAGCTCTGGAAGTCAAGAATCCAATGCTTCAAACCGTGCATGATTTGGAGCTGAAATGAGGAAGATATGGCCTTCGGAAGCCAACTGCTCTAGGTTATGCGAAAATTTCGCACGACACAAGGTGTTATGCGAAATTCGCATAACCCCTTCAAAATTCGCATAACCCATGCGTGTTGCGAATTTTCCTCTGCTTTTGCCGACTCCACTTTAGATATTTTCCTTTGTATTTTGTGATGTAATTTCCTTTCTTATCCTTGTAACTAACCAATCACAAGCTTTTGCTTTTATAAAGACTATATAAGGGGTGGAAATCACCTCTTGGAAGATATAGAATACGTATTACGTTTGACACTTAGTGTAATATACAGAGCTCTCTCGTTTCTCTTTTCTCTTTACTATTTTCTTTTTCTTGGAAGCCAAACAACCTCTGAGGATGTTTGCCCGGAGGATGAGAGGCTAAACTTTCGGTTTCTTGGAGTAAAGGAAGCTAGGTGAAAAGTCCAGATGAAAAGGTGGAAAGCTTCCGTGCATTAAATTCAGGTAGTTGGAATTCATAAATGGCTTCTAAATCCAAAGTTTTGCTTTAAATCCCTTAGAATCACTTTGAATGACCAATACATGGTAAGCTTCAGGTCTTTATGGATGCTTATTGCTAGATCCATATTAGTCCATTAGTTATCATGTACGAGCCATTGGAAAGTGATTCAAGGTGAAGACCCATAGTGTCTTAAGCCATTAATGGATCTTGACTACCATTTCTATTGACCTTTTATGGATTAAATCTTCATTGTCAAACCTATACCGGTTCGGGAAATAACTATAGGTTAAATCCCCAATGCGAGGAGAAAAATCCGGAATTTTCCACTTTCTATTCTGAACTTGATCCTAGCAACCCTTAGCTCCGGGAGACTTTCTTTCTTCCATTTTTAATTAGTTTATGTTAGTTTAGTTTCAAACACTTTCAAAACAAATTTTATTTTCTTTTAAACTTTAAGTTTTTGATCAAGGAAATCATTAAATACAATTTCTAATCTTGAGTATATCACTGGTAGAATGAAAACCCATCCCAGAGTTCGACCCTAGAGCCACTATACTATAGTAGCTTTGCTACGTTAGTATGAGGTCATAGGTTTTATAAATGTTTTTTATTAAATGACCCAATTGGAGTTACATGCGAATCAAATAGATAGGCACCACTTTTGAGAATATAATTTAATAATA
Organism: Vitis amurensis; assembly: GCA_037355405.1. Classification (NCBI taxonomy): domain Eukaryota; kingdom Viridiplantae; phylum Streptophyta; class Magnoliopsida; order Vitales; family Vitaceae; genus Vitis; species Vitis amurensis. The sequence goes on from JBAPGN010002888.1 coordinate 22,267, forward strand.
GTTGAAAAGTGTGCAGAGACTATGGCTATGGAATTTTCTAAACCATCATTGTATATTCTTGGAACTATAACCCATTTTACTTTTTTGACTTGGATATATTTACTATATAACCTTAGGAATAAGACAACAATTTATGTGAGTCTCTTTTGTAAAGCACTTTCTCCTGTGCCGTCTAAGTTTTCTTATTTTTTATTTTTGAAGTCTCCCTATGTTATTCCTTTTTCTTCCCTGTAAGAGTCTTGTGGTCGTCCACGTTCAACATTCTCTGCAATACCATTTTTCAGTGTCATTAAGCGAATGGAGATGGCTATTTTAGGGCGCCACTACAAGCGTCGTCCGCCTTGCATTCTCTGAGACGCCGTTTTGGCGTCATTTAGGGAGCGGAGAAACACCGTTCCGACGTCGTTTCAATGATGGTGCGGCTGTTAGCGTCCCATGGCGTCGTTTGGCGCATGCGTAACCCCCTTTTCAGTTTTAAAAAAATTAAATTAAATTAAATTAGATTTTTAATTTTGAGTTTTTTCCTTTTTTTTTAAGGAAATAACCCATTCCATTTGACATATTAATTTTTAATGGAATACTTGGGACCCAATTAATACAATATTTGGGGCGGTTTGTGAAGGGTTAATTTCGGCATGTCTAAATAACTAAAAAATTAAATAATAAAAAAAACATCCACTGTGGGGCTCAAACCCTTGACCACAAGGTAGAGAGCCTTGTGCTCAACCAATTGAACTGCGGGATCTTTATGTTTATTTATGATTCTGCACCATAAAAAATATGATTATGATAAATTTATGTATTCTCTTTTCTATGCCACATTAAATATAGGAATTTATCATTTCTTGTTACATTTATGTTTAATTTTTTTTTAAAATAAATATATATTTATATTATATAATTTATTTATTTTGAAATATGTAAACATGTTATTATTATTTAAAATAATCGGCCCAAAAGAAGATTATTTTAATATAATAATAAATAAAATAGTCATAAATATGTGACATGTAAAGTTTATCTTGCATGTTATATGTCAGTCCAAAGACAGACATATTGTTTCGATTTTATTGTCAATATTTAAGAATTAATTTTGTAAAGGATACCAATTACAAGTTGATATTTTTGTCCAAAGACTGAATATTAATGTTTGTGCTAGGTATCTTGTAATAGGTCCACATGCATATACATATATATATTAAATTTTTATTTATTCATGTATATGTGATGTTTTATGACTGATTGTGAGCTTTATTATTATGAATTCAGCATCTTCTATATCTGCAAATGTTAATAACATTCCTGTGCTTAATGGCACAAACTTCAAGAAATGGAATGAGCATGTTATAATTGTGCTCGGGTGCATGGATTTGGACTATGCATTAAGAGATGGTCGTCCTCTAGACCTTACTAGTGTCAGCACTGCTGAGCAAAGGTTTACTATGGAAAAATGGGAGCGATCCAATCGCATGAGTCTAATGATAATGAAGCACTCAATTCCAGAAGCTATAAGGGGTGCAATACCTGAGAAAACCCGAGCCAAGACATTCTTAGACCAGATAGTAAACTGATTCGTTGCAAACGAAAAGGTTGAGACAAGCACTATTCTTAGTAAGCTTGTTTCCATAAGGTACAAAGGGAAAGAGAATATAAGGGAGTACATAATGGAAATGTCCAATCTTGTGACTAAACTCAAGGCACTAAAGTTAGAATTGTTAGAAAACATACTCGTGCACTTGGTCTTGATCTCTCTGCCTACACAATTTAGTCCATTCAAGATTAGTTACAACACACAAAATGAAAAATGGTCTCTGAATGAGCTTACTGCTCAGTGTGTACAAGAGGAAGAGAGATTGAAACAAGAAAAATTGGAAAATGCTCACTTGGCTTCCATATCTCATGGATTTGGTGCCAGCAAGAAAATATAGAGGGACAATAAAGGAAAACAAACTGCAATTTCTAGGACATCAATGTTAAAGGTGCAGAAAAAATAAGATAAGGAGATCACTTGTTTCTTTTGCAAGAAGGTTGGCCATATAAAGAAGACATGTACCAAATACGTTGCTTGGCGTGAAAAGAAAGGTACACTTCCCAAATAGTGCCTACTGACACTTGGTGGATAGATACGGGTGCAACTACTCACATAAGTGTCACAATGCAGGGTTTCCTAAGGAACCGAATGCCAACTGATAGTGAAAGATACATATATGTGGGAAATGACAACAAGGCTGTAGTCAAGACTATTGGTCTTTTTAGGTTGCAGTTAAACTCTGGATGTACTTTGGATTTGGAAGAGACTTTTGTAGTATCGTTGTTTAGACGAAATTATGTTTCATGTTTAGACAAATGTGGATATTATTGTTCATTTAGAAATGGAATGGTTAGTCTTTATCGAAATTCAAATGTTATTGGTACAGGTAGTCTAACAAACAAATTATACAAATTGAATATAAAGGCCTCTAATGGAATGAAACCTTGCATTCAAGTAATTATGGCATTAAGCGAAAATTAACAAATAAGAATTCATCAATGTTATGGCAGAGGCGTTTAGGTCATATTTCAAATCAATTCATTTAAAGGCTTGTGTTAAAAGAAATTCTTGATCCACTTGATTTCTCAAACTTTCAAGTCTGTATAGAATGTAATAAGGGTAAATAAACAAATATGAAGAAAAATGATGCCAATAGGTGCAGTGACATCTTGGAATTGATACATACGGACATTTGTGGTCCATTTCCTACTCCTTCTTGGAATAGACAACAATATTTTATCACTTTCATTGACGATTACTCACGCTATGGCTATCTTTATTTGATTCATGAAAAGTCTCAGTCATTGGATGTGTTCAAGAATTTTAAAGCTGAAGTTGAAAACCAACTAAGCAAGAAAATAAAGGTCGTCAGATCTGACCGTGGAGGTGAATATTATGGTAGATATGACGAATCCGGTGAACAACGTTCAGGGCCATTTGCCAAATATTTGATGGAGTGTGGTATTGTTCCTCAATACACCATGTCGGGGACTCCAAACCAAAATGGTGTAGCAAAGAGGCAAAATCGTACTCTTAAAGATATGGTAAGAAGTATGATTAGTCATTCTACCTTACCAGAATCACTTTGGGGGAAAGCCATCAAAACAGCAGTTTACATTTTGAATAGAGTCCCAAGCAAAGCAGTAGCTAAAACCTCATATGAGTTGTGGACTAGCAAGAAACCTAATATTAGGCACTTGCATGTCTGGGGTTGTCCAGCTGAGGCTAGGCCTTACAAGCCAAATGAAAAGAAATTGGACTCCAAAACAGTGAGCTGCTACTTTGTAGGGTATTCTGAAAGGTCGAGAGGCTTCAAGTTTTATGACCCCTCAACTAGATCCTTCTTTGAAACAGCCAATGTTAAGTTTATTGAGGATGTTGAGTTAAATGGGAAAAAGTCATTAAGAAAGGTGGTCTTTGAAGAGGAATCTATTAGTATTCCTATTATTACAACTGGACATGGTCATATTATGTTTAATGACACTATCCAGAATGTACAGCCAATAACATAAATTGAAGACACACTTGAGATTCCTCCTATTCAAGTTATGGGACCAGTTCAAGTTCATGAAGAGGTAACTCAACAACCTCAAGAACCTTAAGTACAAGTGTCACTAAAGAGATCCACTAGAGAAAGGAGAAGTACAATTTCAGATGATTATGTTGTATATCTCTAGGAACATGAGTTTGACATAGGTCTGGAAGATGATCCAATTTCAATTAGTCAAGACAAACAAAGTTCTGACTCTGAAAAGTGGATAGAAGCCATGAATGATGAGATGAAATCAATGAAAGACAATGGTGTTTGGGACCTAGTAGAGTTTCCTAAAAGTGTAAAACCGATTGGTTGTAAATGGATTTTTAAGACCAAGCGCGAAAGGCAACATTGTTAGGTATAAGGCGCACCTAGTCGCAAAAGGTTTCACTCAAAAGAAAGGCATTGATTATAAGGAGACCTTTTCACTGATTTCATCAAAAGACTCCTTTAGAATCATCACGGCACTTGTAGCTCATAATGATTTAGAGCTACATCAAATGGACATTAAAACTGTGTTTCTTAATGGTAACATTGATGAGACAATATACATGGTGCAACCGAAGAACTTTGAGTCTAATGATTCAAAGCAACTTGTATACATATTAAAAAGGTCCATATATGGTTTAAAGCAAGCATCCCGACAATGGTACCAAAAGTTTGATTAGGTGATTACTTCATTTGGTTTTAGAGAGAACACCGTTGATCAATGCATATATCTCAAGTTCAGTGAAAGCAAATTCATTATCTTGGTGCTATATGTTGATGACATTCTACTTGCAAGTAGTTATGTGGGACTTTTGCATGAAACCAAGCGATTTTTATCTAGTAAATTTGACATGAAGGATCATGGTAATGCATCTTTTGTGCTGGGTATACAGATCTATAAGGATCGTTCAAAAGGTATACTTGGGCTATCACAAAAGGCCTACATCGATAAGGTGTTGAGTAGATTTGGTATGAGCGATTGTGCCCTAGGAGACACACCTATGGCAAAGGGCGATAAATTTAGTTTGCACCAATGTTCGAAAAATGAACTTGAGAATAAGGATATGGAGAGGTTTCCCTATGCCTCGGCAGTAGGAAGTCTCATGTATGCACAAGTTTGTACATGTCCAGATATTGCGTACATTGTTGGAATATTAGGCAGATATTTGAGTAGCCCAAGTATGGATCACTGGTAAAAGGCAAAACGGGTTATGCGGTATTTACAAAGAACTAAAGATTATATGCTCACATATCGTAGATCCAGTCATTTAGAGATCATGAGATATTCGGACTCCGATTTCGCAGGATGTCTTGACAGCAGGAGATCCACTTCAGGCTACATCTTCATGTTGGATGGAGAAGCTGTTTCATGGAAAAGTGTTAAACAAACACTTATCGTTTCTTTCACCATGGAGGCAGAATTCATAGTCTGCTACGAGGCATCAAACCATGGGATATGGCTGCAGAATTTTATCAGTCAGTTGCAAATTGTTGATGGGATTGAGAAACCATTGAGAATCAATTGTGATAATAAGGTCGTAGAATTGTATTCTAAGAACAACTGAAGTTCGTCAAAGTCCAAACACATTGACATTAAGTTCTTGGTTGTGAAAGAAAGAGTTCAGAGTCTTCAAGTATCAATTGAACACATAAGCACAAACTCCATGATTGCAGATCCGCTCACTAAGGGTTTGCCACCCAAAGTATATCATGAGCATGTCACACATATGGGTGTTGTACACATTGATGATATGCTAGTATAGTGGGAGTTTGTATTTAGATTTTGTGTTTATCTTCTTGATGTGATATTATGTTTATGTTATCTGTACAGACGTTGATTTTAAAGACTATTGTATTTGAATACTCTGAATTGAAATGATGACTTTTAGAAGCAGTTTAGCATCAAGTGTTGAAAGTAGAATTTGACTATTTTTAGTTTTAAAGTAGGACCAATTGGAAATAGATATATTAAAGATCACATTCTATGTAATTTCCATGCTACACATCCATACTTGATCCATGTTGCTAATTTTTTTAATGTTGTGATCATTGATGGGTCTAGTTATAATTATGATTAACAAAGACCACTTTAATCCAGTGTTAACATAATTAGTAGATCGGATTGTTTAAGGATATTAAGATAGAATAGCAAGATGAGCTCAATAAAGTACTATCCTGAATATTGTTTTGTAATATATGTGGTCCAAGTGGGAGATTGTTAAGATATGGACTCACATATTTATTAATGATTCATGACTAAGCTATTCGCATTTTCGGTATTTTATTTACTATTCGTTCTAAAGTATGGGCCGCCTCATGTGTAGAGCCTGATACCATATGTGTCTCAAATGATGGGCCTGAAACACATATGGCCCAATCTTTTAATCGGAATGGTCCCTAAGGTAGGAGGGTATATTAAGGAAAGTGTTTGTTCTTCAACATCACATCTTTTGAAATAAGAATAGAACCCGTTCTCTCCCACTCCCATCATCAGAGAGATTGCATAAAAGTGGTGTCATCTACGGCCTTAGAAGATCCATACCTCATTCAACACAAAATGGACTCAGGTTTGTTCCCAATCCGTGGACACATTCAATTTCTATTGTTTTGGGTGATAATGGAGAATAAAAAATTGAGACCAAAAAAAAAAAAAAGCCTTTAACCTGATAATTTAAAAAAAAATGGTGAGAAAAATAGGATAAATTAAAACCAATTATTTCTAAAAACAAGGTGAGAAAATTCAAAAATAATTTTAAGTCAATAATTTCTCATATCATTTTTTTAAATAAAAAAAAATTATTCCTCTTTAATAGGAAAAAATAGATAATCATAAAATTTTTTTCTTTATAATTTTTTATCATACACAAAATAAGAGACTTTGAAATTTTTCTTCTTTTCTAAGTCTTTTTCATGTCATTTTTTATTATTGTGTTAAAGCCATTCCAGAATAACTTTGATTAAAATGATTTTAGTTTGATTATGAAAAATCACCTACCAGGTGATTATTCAAGCTCTAAAGCTATTTTCCAAAAATTTGCTAGATACCCAAGATTTGTTTGAAATATTTTAAAAAATGTCGTACGCAGAAATACGCCCGAATTGGTTTCTTCTTTGAAACATTAATATATATTTTTTTAAAAAAATTATTTGATAAATAGGCTCCAAGACAAATAAGATGTAATGTATTGGACTTATTAACAAGTTTAATAATTTTTAAAAATAATATAAAAACTCAAAATGGGCTCCATTGATACTATAATTTTTTCAACCAAAAAGTGTTCAAAAATGCCCTATCAGTAATTGAATAGTGAGAATGTGTATTTGTAAGGAAAAAACTTTGATTATTTATACATTTAAAAAATGAACAATAATTATTTTATAATTCAATTAATAAAAATATTTTTTGTTTATTATGGGGGGAGAAAATATATGAAACTTAGTTGAGGGTAAATAATTAGATGTTGAGTTTGAGGGATCAAATCCCATTAACCCCTAATATTTTTATCAAAATTTCAATGGGGGGCATTTATCCATTTGAGGGGCTCTGCCCCTACTTAGTTTGTCGCATTGTATTTTTGGCAACAAGTTGAAATTGTTAACTAAGAGATGCATTGTATTTTTGGCAGCTTTGAAGACTCATTTTGGGACTAATTTTGACTCATAATACATCCTCTTTTGCCCCTTTTGAATGGATATTTAAAGCAATTACATCATCGGGAAGTAATTGTAAGTGTGCTAAATATTTCATTTTTGTTTTGTCTTATTTTATATTTATTTAAAAATATGTTTATAATAGTCTCACACAAGTTGTTTCTTGGATAATTTCAGGTTGATTCAAGAAATTTTGGATAATATGAAATATAATTATATTTGATATGATTTTATGAGTATTTTAATTTTTTTATATTTAAAATATAATAATTTTCAAGTATTAGAAAATTAAAAATATTTTTAAGTTACTACTTAAACACACTCTCCAACGCCATCAATCATTGGACGTAAAATTTATTATTTAATATCTAGCATAAAGAATCTCAAATTTTTAATTGTGAGTCTTTTTGTTTTGTTTCCAAGATCTTTAACAATGAACTTATTTATCCATTGCTCGTTTTATGATAAAAGATTTGGATATAAAATTAATAAAGAAAAAAAAGGAAAAAATAATAAAATGATCATTTAATTAGTTAGAAAAATAGAAAAAAAAAACATCTAAACTGAGTATAGGAAAAAATTAGATTATCTCCATGTATTAATTTTCTCCTAAAAATTATGTCAATTATTTAATTATTGAAGAAATTTAATTCTATGATATAATGGGCTTCTTAGCAAGAATTTGATGGTGTTTGAAACTACTCTCGAAAACAATTTTTTGTTTTTGAGAATTATTTTGAAAACAAAATATTTTTGAAAATATGTTTTAATTATTTTTAGTTGTTTCCATTTGTAATTTTTTTAGATTTTTTTGTAAAATATAATTATGTAAATATGATAAATGATTGAAAATAAAACACTATAAATAAAAGTTATTCAAAAATACTTAAAAACACACAAAATAAAGACTTTTATTCAAGAAAACTATTCTATTCTTCTTGTAATCAAAAATCTTCTTTATAGCTGTCTCGCGCGCAAAATAACGTATATACTTCAAACTCTATTACGTGGGATTAACAAAATCAGAACATTAGTTCTCTTCCAAATTTGTAAAACTTAAATCGGCTAGTCCTAATTACAGAGTGGGTTTAACCAGTTGTTTTTACTATAACATCCGTTTTTAATGAAACTGTTTTCTCTTAAAACGTGTTCGAGCACGTTTCAGTCGCTCGAACTACAGACTCTATAAGGAATGGCGTCGCAGTCATCGAACCCGCATTTATTTAGCTCATTCTCATATTTCATAAGTCGGTTTCCTAAAACTTTGTTAAACATCTCTAACCATATATTAAAAACAAACACTGCCAACAGCATTTGCATAAATTATGTTGATAGTTAAACTTCTAAAAAGTGCGTATTTGCGACTCTTTCACCTCTTAATACTTTTACCATCAACGCAATTTAAAAAATTTTCACAATATATGAATCCTAAAATAGAATTCATCTTTTTTTTTAAAAACTCACTATATCAAACACATAAGTTTAGAAATATCTCAACATCTTCGTGCCTAAAACCTATTCGTAAGATACATACAAACTGCATCATTATTAACTGTCTACTCCTGTGCGCGGACTCACAATGTAAAACATCAAACACAAAGTTGAAGTTGAGCCCTTGCTTGCAAAAACAACTTTGACCTTCAGCCCCAACTCTTAGCAGCCCATTCATTAAAAAACACTGGGGCGGCCCCAACTTTTGCAGCCGCATTTTCCATCTTGACTCGACTCCACTCACGAATGCAAGTTGAACCTCATGTCTCCCCGCAACAAGCGCATCTTCAACGTTCCTTCGCAAACATGCTGCGTTTCGCGCTCCGGATCCTTATCTCTCTGAGTCTAATGGTACCTCCCTATCTTTCATATACCCAATTTTCAACAAAACTCAGCATACTTCTAGGCTATAATAAGTCATACAAAATCCGTTCTGGCGGCTGGTGTCAGATAGGATGAGTCCTCACAACTATCAAATCTCACCACGATAGTAGAGAATGAGTAGCCAGGCTGAATAAGACACCTGCTTTTGAATCCAAGGCCCATGCAACCTACATCCTCTCACCCTTTCATCCACTGACTCGGGGACTCTGTTCTACCTAGACTTTCTTCTTGTGAGTTTCTTCAATATTCACATTTCCTCTTACTTTCTTCTTAGATAATCCCTTGCTCTATGGTGTTTTCGAACTCAGTCCATCATCAGGCAGCCGAACTCCAAGTATTCGTCGTAACTGACTTTACAATACCACCACACCACTATTTAATTCCAGCGCGTACACAACCAGTACAAGTTAGGCTGAGATATGACAACTCTCCCTCGTGTATATCAGACCAGCACATTCATGATTTTCAGTATCTTCTTTTGTTGTTGTTCATTTACATTCTATCGGCTGTACCCAATCATCTATGAGTAACAGTCGGCAATTCCGTTGCCAGTCTTTAAACTTGCCCTATCGTGGAATGCTCGCCTCCTTAATTGCACAGCGGTTTCTCTTTGGAAGAACTATTGCCAGTTGGCGCTCCTTCCATCGCGGATACTACCTCTGTTACAGTGCACCGATATATGGATTAACTGCTCTCGAAGCAACCGCCCCGCGTTCTAACAACCAGAAAAGACTATCATAAAACACAGTTATTACTTCCAAGATTTAGCAATTAGAAATTTTCGGAAGAATCATAGAGGCTAAACAAAATATGCCACTCCGTGTACCCAAGACCCAATCATTCATGCTGTGCTCCTCTAGGGTGGCTATTCTTCTCTTCTGTTTTTTTGGCAAAAAGACAGAAAAGGCCATGCAGTTCGAAACCACCTGACTACCAAATAGAAATATCAGAACACACTTCTTCTATTCCCTTACTCGAATGCTTACGCCTCATAAACTTCGATCACTCTTTGGCAACCAAACAGCATGATGATCTATCAACATTCTTTAATAATTTTTAGAGATAATATGAACTCAAAAATTGATCGAGACAGAAAAATACAAGTGTGTCACGTCTCACATTAGTATTCATCTTTCGGATTATAACATCACCTCAAATTAAAGTTATTAGTCCTCCTCTTAACAAAAAATTATCATATTCAAGCAAACTTGACCCAATCATTGATACTGATTCTATGTGTGAATGGTTATGGTCTCAGAAGCTGAACAATCCCAATCAGACGTAGTTTTCTAAATACTATCCTCAGAATAGAGTTGTATGATTTTTTCTCTTAAATTATTAAGAATATAAATATGCCATTCTCTAGATCCAATACTATCCTTCTACTTCCTTATTTATTTTTTGCTTTGGTCTCACGAGCCTTTCTCTTTAACAATATGACTCTGGGCAGTGCACATGAATGCATAGTGAGGCGTTTGCATTTGAATTAGCCAAGGTGCTATGTTTCTCTGCTTTCTCTTTCGTTTTTACACCTAACCTTAGTTGGAATTACTTTTTCAATATTTCAAAATATCATCTCTCCAGTCTCACATCCTTATGCTTAACCCATACTAAAGCTAACCAATCTTCATAGGAATGCCGATTTTGGTTTTTCGTTATTTTCCGTCATTAGGTTCAAATGAATCTACTTCTACATATGCGTAATAGTTAGTCCTCTACGTTGTTTGATCATAGATCTATCAGGACCCAAAAAATTTTGAGGCGCTTGTCTTATAAACGCCAAACAGTCCAATCCCACTTACAAATATGTCACGTCCTATCAATGAATACAATCCAACAAATATAGTACGTCCGTAATCAACATCACCACTGCCTCTACTTTCCTTTCTCTTTTTCTCTATTTCCGTTCTCTTTCTGACATAGACGTAAATACGATATGTACTTATTAAACAGCAGTAAGACCGAAACCACAAGACACGATCCCTAAAACCCTCACGTGTGTTGTCACTATCACAACCTGTCCCCATACGATACTATTCTGACCTCTTTCTTTTACTTTAACCAGCTACTTATATATATATCACAACACCCCTCGTACTCCAATCACGCGGTATACCTCACTCTATGATAGCATAAAAAAGATATGTATATTAAACGAGAAGAGAAAGCACCAAAAACAGGTTGTCAAAATTCCTATATGATATCTACTTTTTTTTTTACTTATTAATAAATATACTTCCAAAAGATTATAATGGTGACCAATAACGATTATATCAAAAGAAGTGTGAATGTGAAGGAAGAAATATTAAGATCAATATTATAATAACAATCCATAGACTATAACCTATCAAAAAATAAATAATAATAACAATCCATAGACTATGAGAAAGAAATGCTGAGCAGCATAGTTTAAAAACTGCTGCATACATGAGAAATAGTATTTCTCAAGAAAGATTATTTAAAAAAAAAAATAAGAAGAAGAAAGAAGGAAAGATGACAAGAAATAGTTAATTTTAAGAATAATTGAGAAAGTTTTGAGTCATTAAGCATGCATTTGACAGTGATTTTGATAAGTGTTTTTGACATTTTTAATACTTGAAAATTAAAAAAAAAATTAATGTTAAAAAGACTAAAAACATTTCCTAGAATCTCTGTCAAACGCACTCTTAGAGTGTGTTTGGCAGTGATTTTATGAAGTATTTCTAACTTTTCCAACACTTGAAAATTTTTATCTTTTAAGTACTAAAGATGCTAGAAACTCTTTCTAAAAAGGAAGCGTTTCTAACCTTTCTAATACTTAAAAAATAAAATTTTCAAATATTAGAAAGACTAGAAACATTTTTTAAAATTACTACTAAACGCACTCTAAATGTATGAGTTTACATTTATGTAAGGCTTGAAAACCTTTTATTCAGCCTACTTTAAAAAGTGACATGTACTTGTGAAACAGTATTTCTCGAGGATTATTAAAAAAAGGGGGGGTGGGGGGGATTTTAAGAATAATTGAGAGAGTTCTGAGATATTAAATATATTTGAGTTTACATCTATATAAGGTTTGATTACCTTTTAGTTTTGAAATCGAAATAAAAAGGGGGTTTATACTTTGTGGTAAAACCATAGCCATATTAAAAATAAAACATTTCCAATCAATTCTCCTAAGTGATTTTTTTTTCTCCCTCAGCTTTGAAGGATGAAAAAGACAACTTGAGAGGGACGAGCATCTCACTTCATGGTCATGGTACAAATGAAGGGCTCCATGGTATGAGGTCCAACATCCCCTACAATGAATTATGGGCTCTCTTGGAAATGCACACCATCTGTTTGATAGAATTACTAAATACTAATTTTGTTGTAAATCACACCTTGTTTTCAGCTTTCTAGTATGACTCCTGTCACTGCTTCTACACTACAATTCAAGTCTTCTGGTCTCTTTGGAACCTATTCAAATTCTATTAGTTTCCTTTCCATGCCCATTACAAGTAAGTGGAAGTAGAACCCTTCGCTCCTCATTCTTCTCTCTTCCTCCTTTTATGGTATAATGTTCTTCTGTTTTGTGTTTCTCCTCTAGTTTGGCATTCTTGCTTATTGTATCTTGCGTACACTGCTTCAGATTCTTTTACCAAAGCAATGGTGATTGAAGCAAGGGCAAATGCTAAGAAGGACAGTGCAAAAATCCGAAACAGAAGATTGCAAAGAAAGGTGTGTTTTCTCTTCACTTCACCAAAATAAGCTCTTTCTAAGATCAATTTGTTCTCCTGTATAATTTTGTTTCACTTTTTGGTATTAAAATGCTATTTATGGAAGGTTAGTTTTTTTTTTTTTTAATTGATATTACATAATAGGGGATCAGTATATATTATTGCGTGTTGTATTCTTTTGGTAAAAGATAAATCATGAATACCCTGTTGTTGATGCCTTGTCTACTTAAATGTGGCTGAACTCGTGTTCTTAATTATTTGTTGGAATGCCCTGTTTTGAGTAGGATAGAGTTGTTTGCTGATCTATACCGTGATTTTGCATTGTCTTGACCAGTTCAATGGTTCCCCTACAAAACCAAGACTTTCAGTATTTTGTTCAGACAAGCAGTTGTATGCTATGCTAGTCGATGACCAGAACAAAAGGTTTTTATTTTATGGAAGCACTCTGCAGAAATCTATTCATGGGAATAACCCTTGTAGCGCCATTGTAAGTACACCTTTTATGCTTAAAGACATGTTCATGCTTATGATAAAGAAACCTTAATCCTTTTCCAAATTAAAAAATTTTGTAGGCCCCATAACTTATTTTAATTTCATCTCTTCTTTTGTTGTCACCTATAGACCCTCTAATTGTATTGTATTGTTGATCCGTTGTTTTTGTTCTTTTTTTTTCACATTTGATTCTCTCAGGAAGCTGCTGAACGTGTTGGGGAGGAGCTTGTGAAGGCTTGTATCGATCACCAAATTAATGAAATATCATCTTATGATCGCAATGGTTTTGCCCGTGGAGAAAGGATGCAAGCCTTTGAGATTGCAATTTCTCGTCATGGGTTCTTGCCTAGGTAGATAGGTAGATAGATAGATAGATAGATAGATAGATACGCAGATAAATAGATAGACAAATAGGTAGATCTATGTCTAATTTTATCATACACTACTTGGGATTGAAGAGTAATTTAGAAGTTGGGTTTGCATGGGTTATTTTTTTATTTATATTCAAAATTATTAAGAAAAAGTGTTCCTAAAGATTTTAGGCTTTTAAAAACTAATCCCTTAAAATTCCTATATGATCAAATATTCAATGTCTACTCTTTTCTTTCTAGGCATCTTTCAGTTAGATTATATTATCTATATATTGTCAAAATTTTATCTTAATTGATAAATAATTTTCTTAATTATACAAAAAATCACTTTTTTTTTACTTGTGAAATAGGTGTTTCGTTAGAGAGATTATTTTAAAAAATAACATTTAATAAGAAAGAAGGAAAGACAAAAAGAAATAGTTTTATTTTAAAAATAATTGAGAAAGTTTTAAGCCATTAAATATATTTGAGTTTAGTAAGGTTTGATTGCCTTTTATTTTTATAAATTCAAATAGAAAGGGGTTCATACTTTGTCTTCAAACCATAGCCATATTAAAACTAAAACATTTCCAATTAATTCTCTTAAGTGAATTTTTTTTTTTTTTCTCCCTCGATTTTGAAGGATGAGAAAGACAACTTGGAAGGGGATGAACATCTCACTAAGCATTGCCAATAGAGCCCACATGGTCATGGTACAAATGAAGGTCTCCATGGTACGAGGTCCAACATCTCCTACTATCACACAACAAAAAAACACCCCAATTTTTTTTTAAGTGTGCAGTGCTAAAAACTTTTTAGTCAATCTTCTCCAAGTGCCTCAATAATAGTAGTGTAAAAGAGGTCAAACAATTACAAGAACCTTTCTTATGCTTATTAATCAACTACAAGGATTACAAAACTAGGTAAGTGTCTCAACACTTGTACACCGAGTCAAAGAACATATAATCTGTCAAACCTTTCTCCTCTCCTATATGTGTCTATGATATGCAAGAGGCTTTTATAATCCATTGCTTACAGTTTTCATTTTGAATTCAAATTAGGAGCCTGGAGGTGGTTATGCAACCGCCATAACCACCTAGCTGAAGACACCCTTTGGAACTGAGGTGTCTCTTTGCACCAACTATAGCCAATCAACCATCTTCACGTTCCCATGATGCGAAGCCAAGGCTGCTACACTCCATGTGTCTTCCTAAACAGATGCAACTCTTCACAATGCCCCTAGCCAACCATTTCTTTCGAGTCATCTCTTCAAGGAGCAACTGTTGATGAGTCCCCAACAAGGTGCCTCCTCCCCACAAGGTGTCTTTTGTCAACGGGTGCCTACCAAGGTGCCTCTAAGTCAAAGGCTTTCTGAACCAACATGTTGCATCAGTCATCCGATTGTGTCCTTTTGATTCATCAACGTGCCTTCCCCCTTACTAATGCTTGAGCCCATGTCATGTCAAGATGCCCATGGCATCGGGCTTGTGTCAAGCTCCATCTCATTGCAAGGTGTGCCGATGCCTTGCTCATGCCACATGCACTGCCAACCAACATCTCATGTCAAGCCATCTTGACCATAGCATCAAGTCATGGCATTATGCCCATGGAATAGTCATCCTTGTGCACAAGGCATTGTGCCCCTATCCCATGCATAAGCATCCTATCTGAGTCAGTTGTATGTGTCTTATCACCCCATCAAGCCATGACAAAAATATTTTATTGCATTCTATTATATTATTTTCAACATAATAACAAATCTATTTATAATAAACTAATCATACTTGCCCTATGATTCTAATTCATATCTAACCAAAAATCTTAATTAATATAAGAAACCTAAATAAATAACATTTTCTATTGCTCAATGTGTACAAGAGGAAGAGAGATTGAAACAAGAAAAATTGGAAAATGCTCACTTGGCTTCCACATCTCAGGGATTTGGTGCCAGCAAGAAAAGAAAGAGGGACAATAAAGGAAAACAAACTGCAGTTTCTGGGACATCAATGCTAAATGTGCAAAAAAAACAAAATAATGAGATCACTTATTTCTTTTGCAAGAAGGTTGGCCATATGAAGAAGACATGTACCAAATACGTTGCTTGGCGTGGGACGAAAGGTAAACTTCTAAACTTGGTTTGTTCATAAATTAATTTAGCTATAGTGCCTACTGACACTTGGTGGATAGATACAGGTGCAACTATTCACATAAGTGTCACAATGTAAGGTTGCCTAAGGAACAAAATGCCAACTAATAGTGAAAGATACATCTATGTGGGAAATGACAACAAGGTTGTAGTCAAGGCTATTAGTCTTTTTAGGTTGCAGTTAGACTCTGGATGTACTTTGGATTTAGAAGAGACTTTTTTAGTATCGTTGTTTAGACAGAATTTAATTTATGTTTCATGTTTAGACAAATGTGGATATTATTGTTCATTTAGAAATGGAATGGTTAGTCTTTATCGAAATTCAAATGTTATTGGTACAGGTAGTCTAACAAACAAATTATACAAATTGAATATAAAGGCCTCTAATGGAATGAAACCTTGCATTCAAGTAATTATGGTATCAAGCGAAAATTAACAAATAAGAATTCATCAATGTTATGGCACAGGCGTTTGGGTCATATTTCAAATCAATTCAATTCATTTAAAGGCTTGTGTTAGAAGGAATTCTTGATCCACTTGATTTCTCATACTTTCAAGTCTATATAGAATGTAATAAGGGTAAACAAACAAATATGAAGAAAAATGATGTCAATAGGTGTAGTGACATCTTGGAATTGATACATATGGACATTTGTGGTCCATTTCCTACTCCTTCTTGGAATGGACAATAATATTTTATCACTTTCATTAACGATTACTCACGCTATGGCTATCTTTATTTGATTCATGAAAAGTCTCAGTCATTGGATGTGTTTAAGAAATTTAAAACTGAAGTTGAAAACTAACTAAGCAAGAAAATAAAGGTCGTCAGATCTAACCTTGGAGGTGAATATTATGGTAGATATGACGGATCCGGTGAACAAACGTCCAGGGCCATATGCCAAATATTTGATGGAGTGTGGTATCGTTCCTCAATACACCATGTCGGGGACTCCAAACCAAAATGGTGTAGCAGAGAGGCGAAATCATACTCTTAAAGATATGGTAAGAAGTATGATCAGTCATTCCACCTTACCAGAATCACTTTGGGGTGAAGCCATCAAAACAGCAGTTTACATTTTGAATAGAGTCCCAAGCAAAGCAGTGACTAAACCTCATATGAGTTATGGACTAGCAAGAAACCTAATATTAGGCACTTGCATGTCTAGGGTTATCTAGTTGAGGCTAGGCCTTACAAGCCAAATGAAAAGAAATTGGACTCCAGAACAGTGAGCTGCTACTTTGTAGGGTATTCTAAAAGGTCGAGAGGCTTCAAGTTTTATGACCCCTCAACTAGATCCTTCTTTGAAACAGGCAATGTTAAGTTTATTGAGAAAGCTGAGTTAAGTGGGAAAGAGTCATTAAGAAAGGTGGTCTTTGAAGAGGAATCTATTAGTATTCCTATTATTACAACTAGACATGGTCATATTATGTTTAATGACACTATCCAGAATGTACGGCCAATAACAGAAATTGAAGACACACCTAAGATTCCTCCTATTCAAGTTATGGAACCAGTTCAAGTTCATGAAGAGGTAACTCAACAACCTCAAGAACCTTAAGTACAAGTGCCACTGAGGAGATCCAATAGAGAAAGGAAAAATACAATTTCAAATGATTATGTTGTATATCTCCAGGAACATGAGTTTGACATGGGTCTGGAAGATGATCCAATTTCAATTAGTCAAGACAAACAAAGTTCTGACTCTGAAAAGTGGATAGAAGCCATGAAGGATGAGATGAAATCAATGAAAGACAATGGTGTTTGGGATCTAGTAGAGTTGCCTAAAGGTGTAAAACTGATTGGTTGTAAATGGATTTTTAAGACCAAGCGGGATTCAAAAGGCAACATTGTTAGGTATAAGGCACGCCTAGTCGCAAAAGGTTTCACTCGAAAGGAAGGCATTGATTATAAGGAGACCTTTTCACCAATTTCATCAAAAGACTCCTTTAGAATCATCACGGCACTTGTAGCTCATTATGATTTAGAGTTGCATCAAATGGACGTTAAAACTGTGTTTCTTAATGGTAACATTGATGAGACAATATACATGGTGCAACCGGAGAACTTTGAGTCTAATGATTCAAAGCAACTTGTATGCAGATTAAAAAGGTCCATATATGGTTTAAAGCAAGCATCCCGACAATGGTACCGAAAGTTTGATTAGGTGATTACTTCATTTGGTTTTAGAGAGAACACCATTGATCAATGCATATATCTCAAGTTCAGTGGGAGCAAATTCATTATCTTGGTGCTATATGTTGATGACATTCTACTTGCAAGTAGTGATGTGGGACTTTTGCATGAAACCAAGTGATTTTTATCTAGTAAATTTGACATGAAGGATCTTGGTAATGCATCTTTTGTGCTGGGTATACAAATCTATAAGGAACGTTCAAAAGGTATACTTAGGCTATCACAAAAGGCTTACATCGATAAGGTGTTGAGTAGATTTGGTATGAGCAATTGTGCACTAGGAGACACGCCTGTGGCAAAGGGCGATAAATTTAGTTTGCACCAATGTTCGAAAAATGAACTTAAGAATAAGGATATGGAGAGGTTTTCCTATGCCTCGGCAGTAGGAAGTCTCATGTATGCACAAGTTTGTACGCGTCCGGATATTGAGTACATTGTTGGAATATTAGGCAGATATTTGAGTAACCCAAGTATGGATCACTGGTAAAAGGCAAAACGGGTTATGCGGTATTTACAAAGAACTAAAGATTATATGCTCACATATCGTAGATCCAGTCATTTAGAGATCGTGAGATATTCGGACTCCGATTTCGCAGGATGTCTTGACAGTAGGAGATCCACTTCAGGCTACATCTTCATGTTGGCTGGAGGAGCAATTTCATGGAAAAGTGTTAAACAAACACTTATCGCTTATTTCACCATGGAGACAGAATTCATAGTCTGCTACGAGGTATCAAACCATGGAATATGGCTATAGAATTTTATCACTCAATTACGGATTGTTGATGGGATTGAGAAACCATTGAGAATCAATTGTGATAATAAGGTCGTAGAATTGTATTCTAAGAACAACTAAAGTTCGTCAAAGTCCAAACACATTGACATTAAGTTCTTGGTTATGAAAGAAAGAGTTCAGAGTCTTCAAGTATCAATTGAACACATAAGTGTAGACCCTCAATTTTGTCCCTTTAGCACATGTCTTTAAATTCACTTCCAATACTCCACAGTAATTCCTTGGTGGCCTATTACTACTCGTACGACTTACCTTTTTTGAGTCACCTCGGAGACTTTGGTTGAGGGATTACTTGATCCCTTATTGTGACCCTTGGCAGCCCTAACTTAGACTTAGGCTTTTTTTTGTTTTTTTTAAGATAGCTTTTAGATACACTTGGCCCATTAAGCACCGCTCTAGGCCCACTTGGCCCATTAGGCACTTTTAGACTCACTTTTTATATGACTTGCATGATTGCATGACCTACGTGACTTGTGTGCCTTACATGGATTTCTTTATTATTTTTATTTTATTTTATTTCATCTTATTACAAGTTTGCTAAATCATATTTCTTGGCTTTTTGGGCATGAGGAAACGGGCCGCCACCTATTTGGAAGGAGAACCAACAAAATTTTGAAAAAGAGGAGACTTTGTTCTTTAGAAGGATATCACATATATTATTTCCATAGGGAATCGGTCATAAAAGGGAAGAAAATAAGAAAGAGAGACAAAAAGGAAGGAATGAGTGGATTTTCCTCCGGCAGATTTGGGGGGTTCTTTTAGAAGGCTGGTATATATATATGTGAGAGAGGATGTTGGTATGAGGGGAGGATTCTGAAGAATTTTGGAGGGAG